>VDFB02060217.1:0-40522 GCA_007258455.2 Sequoia sempervirens | reverse complement strand
TTCAAACACATGATTCAAGTTAGGAACAATATCTCATCTAGTCCTCTTAGTAGTGATGATATTGATAAGTTAGATGAGGTCCTTCAGGACTTCCTCTTGTTGCCATATGGCTGTGATGAGGTCGAATTTGGCTACTTGTGTTGTTATTGATGGCAACTTGAGTCTACAATTTGATCCACAATATCAGTAGCGCTTATACTGGCAGAGAATCTAAGTCTCTGTGTTTTGTTGATAGAGAAAGTAAAGAACAAGACATTTGGTTGGTATGTTGATCTGACTACTTCACCGGATCACTATTTTGAAGTGTGGATCTCCAAAGAAGTTTTCTTAGCTTGTACACTATTCTACTGAAGAAGTTTTGTGGTGTTGTATTAATCATAGCTCAAGTTAAGACGTTCAATGGCATGATTCATGATCTATTTTTCATTATGGCCAACATGCTTGATGTGGTGAATCGCGGATGTATGTGGAATAATTATTTTGCTATATCTTATGTTTAAAACCATGGCGTGGGTCCCTTCTATAAGTCTAGCTAACTTATGAAGGTACACTTCATTTCTAATTAAATATTTAAGGCCAACATGGCCGATATAAGCAAAACTATTATATCTTGTTGAAAGGCCAACATGTATTGAATTTTTGGGTTAGAAGATATATAAGGAAGATTGGTAATTCACTTTGTGTATGCGTGATGTGAAGAGAGATGCATATGTGTGCAAAAAATATTAGAGCAGTTGATTGATTGAACATTAGTTCTACTACTGAAGGGTTTTCAGCAGGAGAACAAAGCAGAGCATAACATATTTGAGCAGAAGGTCCAAAGTTAGATTGTGCGCTTTAGTGGAATTGAATCCAAGCATTTGTAGATGCTATATTCTCAGTTCAAATTTTGTTGTAATCTATATTATAATTGTAAGGCGGTGAGCCTCTTGGTAGTGCACCTAAATGCAAGTGCATTCCCCTCTTTTATTTTAATTTTAACAAAGTAAACTTTGTGGATTAATCTCCACCATGGTTTTTCCCCTAATAGGGTTTCCACGTAAACATATATGGTGTTATGGTGATTATTGATGTGACTTCATGTTTTGATCTGTTATGTGTTGGTAATGTAATATAAAGTTCTATTATTGTTGTTGCTTGAACATTTTTAGATCTATTTTGTAAATGAAAATTATTGAAAACTAATTCACCCCCCCTCTTAGTGTTCCTTGCATCCAGCAATTGGTATTAGAGTAGGTTTCTCTTTTGAAGCTCAGAATCTTGAGGTGAATCTTGAATTACAATGGATACTGGTGGTGTTCAACAATAGCTAATGGTGGCACTTGATGATCTTGACCAATCTAAGGAAAAGGTCATGGAACTTAAGGAAAATATTGTAGATGCTGAAAAATTCATTCAATTAGCGAAAGACAAGATTAATGACTCAAGGGAGAGAATAAAGGAAATTTGTGATAAGTTGAATCAGAAAGAAAACAAAGGATTGAATGATGTCCATTTGAATAAAAATCTAAAAGATATTACAAGAGAATGTGAAAAGCTAGCCAAGGACAATTAATGTAGCTCTAAGACTTGAAATGGAATCTATGGAAATGAAGTTTACTAAAGATATTGAGCAAAGAAAGAAGAATGAGTAGAATCTAGCCCAGTCCTTGAGAGAAAATTCTGAAGAATGTAGCAGAATTAACAATAGATTTATCTAGTTGGAGATTGAACTACAACAATCTAGAAATAATGAACAAGAGCTTGAGAGATAATCATTCTTGTAAAATATCTTGCTATTGCAAACGAATTGAAAGAAAATTTTAGGATAAGTTCTACCAAGCTTGAAGAAATAACCAAAAGTTAGAAGGATATAAATGATAAGCGAGGTCTTGCATATGAGAAGGGAGAATGCTCCAGATCTAAATAAAAGAATCCTGAAAAGAAGAACAAAGTAAGAAGTCATCTGGTAAGGCAACCCAATGCTCAAAAACTTAATGGATATTGCCTTGCTTGTAATAAATTTGGACATATGGCTTCTCAGTGTAGAAGAAAGATAAACCCTAGTAAGCCATCATTCTTTAGTCAATGTTTCAAATCCAAGAAATTTGGGCATAAGGCATTAGAATGTAGAAGTATGTCTGTCAGTACAAGTAACATTAAATGCTATACCTATGGAAGATTTGGACATGTTGCTAATCAATGCAGGTTAGGAGGAAATCAGTGGAATGGATGGTATAGGAAGAACGGTATGGTATGTTTCAATTGTAACAATCTTTGTCAAATTGCAAAGTTTTGTCAGAACAGAAACATGAATAAAAGATGTCTAGCCTACTAAGGAAGAAATTCATAGAAAGACAATAAAGGATAAGAAAAAGCATGTGTGGAAGACATAAGAGACCAAATGAAGAAGACATGAGTGAAGAAAAGTGAAACGAATGAAGGAAATAAAGTCGTACTAGAAGATCCCTTTGGTAGCTTCTCCAGTAATTGATATCAGGCCAATGGCCTAGTGTGAGTTTTTCATGAAAATTCATTTCCCTCTTGTGTATTGTTGGCATCAAATCTTTAGATGTCATCAGTCGCTGTGTTATCCATTGATGGACATATTTCCAATGATATGATGAATTGGGCAAAATGGTATAAGTATGAAGTTGAATTCTTAGCTTGTTGTCTGAGTTTGGAGTGTAATTGGAAATTCTAGGGCAACACATTTATTGTGGAAAAAAGTAAAGTTATAAAAGGGTATGTGCAGGATCATCATGGAAAAAATAGGCCCTTAGGTAGCAAAAAATTCAGAAAAATTAGAGTTAGGAAACTTGACGTAAAAATTTGAATAAGTTATCTATATTATTTAAAAAATATGTAAGAATAGAATTTGTAGCAAATTGAATGTAGTTTCTAAACAACTAGGTTTGTTTTAAATAAAAAAAATCTATTTGGTGAAAAGTTGAAATTTCAATGCAGCAATACTTAAATTTTAGGGAAAAAATAAGAAGTAGGTGTCTGTCTGACCACCCTAACCACAATAAAATGATAATATATTTTTATAATATTTTAGATATAAGTAGAGGACTCATGTCCCGATGTGATGCATATTTTTTGTATTTTTTTTCCAAGTAAATAATTAATTATGAATTTTTTTATTACAACTTTTAAAAAATATAAAAACTTGTATGTCTGACCACCTTAACTTGGTCAAAACTTCATGAAATTTTTTTTTTTTTTAATCCTATAGTATGCGAAGCATAGAATGTGATGCATGTTTTAGATTCAAAAAATGTGATATCGTTTGAAATCTATAGATGTTTTTCAATCAGCCTATCAATCAGGACTTTAGTCATAATTGAATAGAAAATGAATAATAATTACTTATTAAATTCAAAGTAAAGCATAATTTATATTTTGGAAAGCTGAGAACCTCCTTTAAAAACCCTTTTTGTTTCATCAATTTTGGGTAAAAAAAAAGTCGTTAGCCACATACCCATCATATTGCCACTTTTTGGCCCATCATTATCCTGCACATACCCAAAAGGGAATTTTGAACCCTATTTCGGGACCAAGCATTGAAGGAGAACAGTTTGAGAGTATTTTTCTGCAAAATTTCAAGGGAAAAAGGTCATTCAAGTGGTGAATCTCTAGGTATTCTTGTTAATCATTGATTTCACATCTATTTTGTAATTCGTACAACTCTGTTCAGAATAAAATATGAAGAAAATAAAAGGTACCATAACCCTAGATGAGTATAACCGCCAAAATATTAGGGATGAAAGAAATATGTTGTCACTCACTGATGTCAGAAGGCTTGAAGGATCAAAGCTCAATAATTTGGATATATGGAACGACTATCCTCATTTCATTAATGCAGAAGTGATTCAATTTTTCCTAAACACATTAGATAGTGATATTCTCAATTTGGATAAACCATATCAAATTACCAAGGATGTGATTAGAAATTTAACTGGCTTATGCAATGTCGGTGATGTGCCGAAGAAGAAGTCATTTCACAATGTGGAGGTCGAAGCCCTAACCGAAATAAGAGGGGATCAGAGGGATCTAATAATTTCAATGATTAAAGACCCTTTAACAAGGTATGTGGCTTATGGAGTCTCATACAAAATTTATTTTAGAAACTGAGAAGGATCAACCTTAGCATGTGTTGCATATATTGCCCACAAAATGATAATTAAAAATGAGGACTTTGATCTGTGTAGTTTGTTGAAGGAGAAATTTTTGGAGAATGTTCAATTAACGAAGGATATTGGCTACTAATTCAGATTTGGTACTCTAGCAATATGTATTATGATGTACTTTCTAAACTGTTTTCAATTGAAGGACAATGTAGTGTGGAGAGAGAATATGCTAATTTGTAAGAAAATCTTCAATCATTACAATTATTTTGAAAATTGTGAGCAAGTGTATGAAAGTTTCTTTAGAAAGGTATTAGAAAGGTTTGGAGAAGGTGTTGTCCCTCTTCCAACAAAAAAAATTGAATTTGGATCATCTTCCAGAAAAGGAGAGAAAAAGAAGAAGAGAGAAAGAGATACAGTTGGTGTCACCCCTCCGGCACCCAAGTCTACAAAGATTGAAGAAAAAGGGAAAATTTAAGTGGTTGTGGATCATGTAGAAGATGAAGTTTCTAAAGAATATGTTCCCAGAGATCAATCAAAACTAGATGAACAAGAAATAATAATTGTTGAAGATAGTGATGAGGAAAATGCTCTATTTAAGACAAATATTTTGCAAATCATTTAGGATGAGGATGTTATGCAAAATATATCGAATATATGGCTGAATGGTCCATCTTATGAGCAAGATTTAATTGAAAATTCTCTAGCAAGGTACTTAATTGATAAAAATATTGAGTGTGAAAGTCTATAGAATGTTCTCCTGGAAGAACTCATTGAATGTGTCAAGATACCTATGGAGTCTGGGCCCCTGGAAAGGAAGGAAGAAGAAATAATTTCTCATTTAAAAATGCAGTTTACATTGTCTCTTTCTAGATTGAAGAAGAAAATTAGTGAGCTGAGATAGTGTATTGATTCTACAAATAAAGTTTTTAACTATTGTATCAGGTGGGATCATGTGGTAGGAAAGTACAAGGACAAGCTTGAAGAGATTCAAAGTGAGTTTGTTAAGACTAGACATAACTATAGTAGGCTCTTGGATAAGAGTGGATATGTGAAGAATAAAGTTTATGATTTACAGATTGAGTATGAAAAAGTTCATACTGCTAAGAATGCTCTCATTGATGCTTTCTAGAAAGTCAAAGATATAACTAAAGTGAGATTAGAAAAAATGATTGAGACTCTTGAATTAGGAGAGGAACTAGAAGCAACAATCACTATTCATGAGTCTCTTGTGCAAATAATCAATAGAACTTCAGAAAACTATAGTATGATCATAGCCATTGGGATTGCAGTGGATTCCTAGAAGAAATTCCTTCCAAAATTGAAAGCTAAGTATAAAATAATTTTCTGAATTTTCATAGCAGTTGTCAAATTTTGATCAATTTTTGCATTAGTATTTGGGGAGAAATGGAGTAAGAGATAGTGTAGTAAAATATTTTAAAGGAGAGGATAAGGAAGAGAAGTGTAAAGAAGATGTAGTAGAGCTTTTTCATTGATTTCAAAGGGGGAGAGAATGAAGTGAAAATTTTCTTGACATCTAAAGGGGGAGTAGTAGTTTTGGCTTCGATATTTCTTTTTGGTTTTTGACACTTAGTAAATTTTTCACTAAGTGTTTCCATCAATGCCAAAGGGGGAGATTGTTGGAATTTTTCTTTGATGAGCTCAACTTTGGCTACTTGTGTTTTCATTGATGGAAACTTGAGTCTACATTTTGATCTGCAATATCAGTTGCGCTTATACCGGTAGAGAATCTAAGTCTTTCTATTCTGTCGACAGAGAAAGTAAAGAATAGGACATCCGGTTGGTATGCTGATCTAACTACTTCACTGGATCACTATTTTGAAGTGTGGATCTCCAAGGAAGTTTTCTTATCTCATACACTATTCTACTAAAGAATTGTTGTGGTGTTGTATTAATCATAGCTCGTGTTAAGAGGTTCGGTGGCATGATTCATGATCTATTTTTCATTATGGTCGAAATTCTTGATGTGGTGAATCACGAATGTATGTGGAATAATTATTTTTTTGTCTATTATGTTTCAAACCATGGTGTGGGTCCCTTCTATAAGTCTAGCTAACTTATGAAGGTATGCTTCATTTCTAATTAAAGATTTAAGGCTGACATGGCCAATATAAGCAAAAATATTATATCTTGTTGAAAGGACAACATGTATTGAATTTTTGGGTTAGTGGATATATAAGGAAGATTGGTAATTCACTTTATGTATGCATGATGTGAAGAGAGATGTATATGTGTGTGAAAAAGAGTAGACCAGTTGATTGATCGAACATTAGTTCTACTATTGAAGGGTTTGCAACATGAGAGTAGAGAAGAGAAAAACAAATTTGAGCAAAAGGTATACAGTCAGATTGTGTGTTTCTTTAGTGGAAGTGAATCCAAGCATTTGTAGATTCTATATTCTTAGTTCAAATTATGTTAGAATCTATATTACAATTGTAAGGCAGTGAGCCTCTTTCTTGAGCAGTGAGCTCTAGGTAGTGCGCCTGAATGCAAGTGAATTCCCTTATTTTATTTTAATTTTAACAGAGTAAAATTTGTGGATTAATCTCCACCGTGGTTTTTCCCCTAACAGGGTTTCCACGTAAAAATATTTGGTGTAATGGCGATTATTGATGTGATTGCATGTTTTCCTATGTTATGCGTTGCTAATGTTAGATAAAGTTCTATTATTTTTGTTGATGGTTTTTAGATCTATTTTGTAAATCAAAATTATTGAACACTGATTCAGCCCCCCTCTCAGTGTTCCTTTCATCCAACACCTCTCACTCACTTCATCCTCTAATGCTTCAAATGAGAAACCCAAACCCCTTAATGATAAAATCCCCATCAAATATTTTTATTACATGATGACTTTGATTTGTTAGATGAAACCCTCTAAGATTTGATCTTGCATTAGCCATCCACTAAGGTTTGTGGTAACCAACTCATGATAGCAAACATTAGCACCTCTAGTGCTTTTCTTGAACATCCTAAACCAATTGATAATTGTTTACCCCTTAAACCTTTTAGTAGTGATGATTTTCATTTTCTAGATGAGTCTCTTCAAGACTTCATCACATCCAACTCATTCATCACATCCAACTCATTCGCCTTTCTTTTTTGTGAGACCTCTACAATCAAAGAGGTTAATGTAATTGAACCTAAACTTATCCTTTACCCACCCTCAAATCTGCTTCTCCCCTATAACCGACCCCGGTACACCCTTTACCCACCTAACACCAATGTATCACAACAATCTAGTAACGACACTGTTGCTCATACATATAACACCTGAAATAACTCACAATCGACACATCCACATCCACCTTCCTTACCTTTACCTAATCCACCTAGTACTCCTCGCTATAACCCACACACCAAGGACTATGATCTTGTTGAACAATTAAAGAATACGCTTGCCAAAATTTTCGTTTGGGATTTTCTTCAAACCTCACCAAACTATAACAACATTCTTCAAACCACTCTAAAACAAATCACAATTCCTCCTAGTACCACTCTGAATGATGTGGTAGCTCTCATCCAAAAAAAAATATTGACATTACTTTTCACCACCATGAGCTCCCTCCTTTGGAGTTGTGTAAACAACACAACACCTTTATGATAATTGCTTGATTCGTTTGAATAGGTATCAAACACACTCTCATAGATAATTTTTCTTCCCTTAATGTGTGTGGTGTGAGTCTTGTTGATCGATTAAAAGTTGATATGTCACAAATAATACCTAATTTTGTCTCTATTTGAGGATTTGATAATACAAAAAAGGAACCACTTGGGATAATTACTTTACATATTATGGTTGGGCTGGCTACTTTGAAAACTCCTATCCATGTCATGCCTTGCAATCTTTCATATAATATTCTTTTAGGCTGACCATGGATTCATGAGATGAATGCAGTGCCTTCAACTGTTCACCGTCTCATGAAATATGTTTACAACAATCACATTTATCAAATTGAAATAGATCCCGAGCTTGAAAGTTGCTTGCACCTTGAAAAATGGGTTACAAGTCCTTTGAAAACATTAATTGCAACCTCTAACATAGAACCTCTTGCAATTGAACATAATGATATGGAGACAGTATTTAAATTATTTGGTGACGATTGGGGATCCATAGAATTCACACCCTTGTTTATGGGTGAATATATCCTCATGAAAAACAAAGATGCGAAACAGGAAAAACCAACAATTACGTGCACTCAAAACTCTGAACAATCCTCTCAAGCATCTATCTCCTATAATATAGATGACAATGCAACATACACAACAAATTTTGATGAGATACATTACCAATCCCCGCCTACCCCGCACGAAATGGAAAAAAATTATGGAAAAGGCTATAGATTTGTAAAACAATAAGGCTATACTAGAAAAGGGTGTGGAAAACACAAACAAGGTATTTGTGTCCCTATTGAACCTAATACGTAGGAAAAAAAAACCAGATTGGGATATTCCTTTTCTAAAATGACCAATGGTACTCAACAACCATCTTTAAATATTAACATTATAAGATGTCACTCACAACATAAACTCACAATCAAACATCTCGATTTTCTTGATATAACCTGACCACCTTCATGGACATATGTTGAGAGTGATGAGTTTTTGAAAAAAATGTTTAGCATTTATGATACTGCATCCACACTTACATGAAACACATTTCCAATGATATCACTAAAGATCTTTTTGAATCTAAAATAACTAAATTCAATGCACTCCATTTAGGAGATACAATTGATGTGCTAATGGACATTCATGATAAAGATAAAGTTATTAAGATTGCGAAGTGCCTTGGTGATGAGGAACAAGAAGATACAACCACTTTACTTCATGATTTTCCTAAAAATTTTGTTTGGAAATATTCTAATATGTCATGAATTGACCCAAAAATTGTGATGCATAACATTGTCCTTGCTGCAAATGCTAAACCCGTCCATCAAAAGATTGGAAAAATGCACCCTAATGTAGCCTTGTGTATTAAAGAGGAACTCAAGAAACTTCTTATTGCAAGCTTTATTAAACCTATTGATTATTCTCCTTAGATCTCAAACATTGTCATAGTTGCAAAAACCGATAATCATATTAGGATATGCACAAATTTTTGAGACTTGAATAAAGCCTCTTTAAAAGATGATTTTTCACTTCCTAATATAGACATGATCGTGGATTCAACTGTTGGACATGCTTTGTTGTCATTCATAGATGGAGTTTCTAGTTATAACCAAATCCTTATTAATTCTCAAGATCAATACAAAAATACCTTTACAACTATTTGGAGAACATTTTGTTGGGTTGTGATTCCCTTCCATCTAAAGAATGTCGGCGCAACTTATCAACATGCAATGATATTAATATTTCATGATTATATGCACAAAATTTTAGAAGATTATGTCGATGATATCCTCGCCAAATCGTTAACATGACAAGACAATGTGAATGTTCGTTGTAAAATATTTGAATCCATAAAATGCTACAACATGTGATTAAATCCAACCAAGTGTGTCTTTGGTGTAGATAGTTTTAAAATTTTAGGGTTTTTCATATCTCATAGAGGCACTGAGGTGGACACAAATAAAATTGATGGAATCATTAAAATTCCACCTCCTCAGAATATTTTTTAGTTACGTACGTTACAAGGTCAAATTCAAGCTATCCATCATTTCATTGCATCTTTAGTCGATCAAACATTACCTTTCACGCATCTCCTTAAAAAGGGTGTCCGTTTTGATTGGGATGAGGATTGTAAATAGACTTTTGAGAATCTAAAAGAATATTTAGCCATTCGACCTATTTTACAACCTATTGTGCCACATAGACCATATATCTTATACATCACTGCATCTTCCCATGCTCTTGTAGCATTGTTGGCTCAACATGATGATCATGGTAAATAAAACACTATTTATTACATTAGACAAACCTTACTTGATTATGAGACATGATATTGACTAATTGAAAACAAAAATTGGCTATTGTATTCGCTACTAGTAAGTTGCGACATTATTTACTAAATGTTGAAGTACAAGTTGTCACAAAATTTGATCCTCTTAGATATCTTTTCAACAAAACTGATGTTTTAGGATGCTTAGCTAAGTGGGTAATGTTGATAACTGTGTTTGACCTTAAATTTGTTTCCCAAAAAGCAATCAAAGGCCAAGCATTAACTGATTACTTAGTTGATACTCCTTCACCTTCTACTTTACCTACTAATTCCTTTCTTAATGATCATGTCTTATCCGTTGACATTAAACCATGGGAGTTTATTTTTGATGGATCTAAGTGTATAATACGTTCCAGTGTTAGCGTGATACTAATTCCACCTGATGGAAAACCTAATCCCTTATCTTATTGATTAAATTTCTTGTGTACAAATAATACAGCTGAGTATGAGGAAAATTGATCGCAGGTCTGCAAGTTGCTTTATCTCTACCCGCTAAACATATTAAGTTCTTTGGTGATTCACAATTTGTCATCAAACAAATCAATGGAACATATCAAACTAAACATGACAATTTATTAAAATATAATGATCTTATAATGAGATTATTAGAAAAACTTGACTCGTTCACCATTTATAACATCCCACACAAAGATAACCGACATACAGATGCAATGGTAAGTGTAGATTCTCTCATATCGCCACTCAATCCTTCCATTGATTTCACCTTTATTATCCATCCCATAACCAAACCTTCAATTGATACTCCGTTAGAATACTTTTTGGCGATAACTCATGATAGTTCGTGTGAATGGTACAATATAATATACAACTACTTGAAAGATGGTACCATTCCCGAACCTACCACAATGAATACTTGAAAAAACTTACGTAAAATTGCAAGTAAATATGTCATCCTTGCCAATGCGTTGTATAGAAGATCTTTCAATGGTCTCATATTATGTTTTCTTAAAGATTCTGAAATCCCTATAGTGCTTGAATAGGCTCATCCTGGTGCTTGTGGAGGTCATTTTGGAGGTCGCTCATTAGTGCAAAAATTTATTTGTATGGGTTATTATTGGTGACATATGGAGAAGGATTAATTCACCTATGTTAAATGATGTCACAAATTTCAAGAGCATGGCAATTTGATTCATGCTCCTGTTGCTGAGCTCTATGACAATGTGCCCATTTGGCCATTTTTAGTATGGGGTTGGGATCTTATTGGAAAAATTTCACCACCTTCTTCCACGGGACATACATTTTTCTATAACCACAATGGACTATTTCACAAAATGGGTGGAAGCTATTCCCCTTCACTCTACAACCACTAAAGCAAATTGTTGTTTCATCTCGGAACACATAATTGCTCGCTTTGGGCTTCTTTCTGCAATCGTTTCAAACAATGAAACACCATTTAAGAACAACAAAGTTAAAAAATTTCTTGAAACATTTAATATTCAACATCATTTCTCTACACCGTATTATCCACAATCCAATGGACAAGTTGAGAATACTAATAAAATTTTCAAAACAAATCCTTAAGAAAACTATCAATGACAATCATAAAGACTGGCATACACAACTCTCTTACACACTTTGGGCTTATAGAAATAATTTTTGATCATCCATAGGAAATACCTCTTATAGCCTTGTTTATGGTATTGATGCGATTATTCCCTTGGAGTTAGAAATTCCTACTCTGTGAGTTTCTCTCTGAGATCTTTTTGATGTTGAAACTTATAAAGAATAATGATTACATCAACTTGAGATGCTCGATGAACAACACATTAACACTCTTGAACATATCCAAGCTCACATTAAAAAATTACAATGCAAACACAACATTCATGTTATCCCTCAATCATTTGTTAAGGAAAATTTTGTTCTTATTGAAGGGTATGTGCAAGATCATCATGGAAAAAACAAGCCCTTAAGTGGCAAAAATTCAAAACAATCAGAGTTAGGCAACTTGACGTAAAATTTTGAATAAGTTATCTATATTATTTCAAAAATATTTAAGAATTGAATCTTTAGGAAATTGAATGTAGTTTCTAAATAACTAGGTTTGTTTAAAAAAAACAAAATCTATTTGGTAAAAATTGGAAACTTCAATGTAGTGAGTACTTAAATTTGGGAAAAAAATAAGAGGTGGAATTATACATTTTGACCACCTAACCACAATAAAAAATGATTATATTTTTTTTATAAGATTTTATATATAAATTAGAGGACTGTACTTGATGCTTGATGCATACTTTTATGTAATTTTTCAAATTAAATAATTAATTATAGAAATTTTTATTAGAAATTTTAAAAATGCTCTAAAAAATCATTATGTCTTTAACTTGGGTCAAAACTTTTGTAAGGAATTTAATCATATAATTATGCAATGCATAGAGTGTGATGCATGTTTCAGATTCAAAAAATGTGATACCGTTTGAAAGCTATAGATGTTTTTGAATTAGCCTATCAATCAGGACTTTAATCATAATTTGAATAGAAAATGAATAATAATTAATTATTAAATTCAAAGTAAGGCATAATTTATAGTGGTGGAAAGCTAAGATTCTCCTTTAAAAACCCTTTTCGTTTCATCAATTTTGGGTAATAATAAGGTCGTCAGCCACATCCCATCATATTGCCACTTTTTGGCCCATCATGATCCTGCACATACCCTAAAAATTAACAAACTGCTAGTGTTGACGACGAAGACAAAGATAAGTTCAACCCTAATTGGCTAGGACTTTATACCAATTATGGGTCTAGTGCTTATCTCTTAACATAGCTTGATGGAATTCCCCTTAGGGAACCTATTAATGTCACACATTTGCATCGATATTATCTCTAATCCCCTTTGAATAGTATGAGTGGTATAGCAATGTTGTTGAAAGTTATTTGATGTCATAAACTTCACATTGATCAGTTCTTGACAACTAAATTTATGTTTGTCTTGAACACTAAGGTAATTATCTAATTTTATTTTATAATTGCTTTAGGTTTCATACTATTCACCTTATTGTTGTGTTAAGTTAAATCCTTATTAGTGTATTTAATTTAGCATATTCTTTTTCCAAATTATCAATGTTGTATCTATGCTAAAATTGAAAAATGTTTTATGCTAGATCACATCATTCCTGTAAAATCATGAAGCCATTAATTAAATAATTTTTTACCATGGGGTCATTTAATTTAATATAACAAAATTAACATTCCATGTACAAGAGGATACATCATCCTTAAAATCCAAAGGTGTTTTTCTTTTCATTTTTGCACTTCCAGAAATTACGAATAGGGATTTGGCGAAAAATTGGTCTATGAGGCACAGAACCACCGGGATCTAGCACTCACATGGTCAGTCCTTGGTCATTGCGAGATGGTCGTGTGTGATCACCATCATGAACTATAAAGTCTTAGTGCATACTCTAGACCCTGTACTTGACCAACGACTATAAGCGACTCATCTGCCATCTGATCCCTCTCCGCTCATGTCTATTCCAGCTCTGCATGCAACCTCTCTACCTCTACTAAGGTCTATCTGTGCCAGATTGCACTCAACTTGTGAGTTGCCCCTCATGCTCTGTACAATACATATGGAAATCTCCACGAAAGGTGGGGGAGTGTCTCCAGGCTCCTCACATTCGGTGGGGCTGCACTAGTCAGGGATGCATCTCTCCTCCTCCTCTCAATGGACGCCTGGGCACTATGCAGGAAAGCGGTAGTATAGTGCGCCACTGGGTCTCACTATAGTCCCACTCACTACAAGATAGAAATGTACACGATCAGTATAAAATGTCATGATATATATGCCACAAATAGAAAGCAATCACTAAAATGCATGCAAAGAATTAAATGTCTCATCCCTTGTAATATACAAGTGCATGGGAATACTCACAGCCCTCCTCATCTCATCTCTGCCCGGGGAATGGAGGGATGTGTTGGGGCTGCCAATGACTATAGTGCACAGTGTCTTACTGCCAAGCTTGCTTGCCATTGATCTAGTCCACCTTGGTATGCTGATGACTCTTCATGCTTTATGCAGTCCTCCATGCGCTATGTCATCACCCTCACTAAGGGGTGGCTCCTCCTTGTAATAATAATCCTTCTCATAATCCTCCTCCTCATCCTCCTCTCCTCCATCCTGGTCCTCATAATCAAGATCATCCTCAGACTGGTACTCCTAATTGATAACATCTATAAAAATATTTGTCAGCCTGTACTATATCTCCTATGTTCTCTCCTCTGGCTCGTCACCCTCATCTACTGCTAGCCCTACATCACCTAGAGGGAAATCTATGGGGAACACAAGAGTTGTTCATGCATATGAAAACCACTCCTCATGCTCATCTATGCTACCAACATCATCAGCATCAGAGATTGGTGGCTGATCATGATATGAATAATTGAAATCACTCTCCTGCACATGATCTATCATTAGTCGAATAGTGTCACTTGGCCTCTGGGCACTCTGCACTGATCGTCTAATGAAGGGGCATGCCCTTGGTGGTTTCTAAACCTTTCCAAACACTTGCATGACTTTCCCATTATAGAATGGTCATATGACATAGTCATGCCTCCCTACTAGATATCTATCCATCTGCATCTTCTGTAACTATCCGGTGGGGTCTGGCCACTATTGAGTGAGTAGATAGGGCCTCCATAGGATCTCGTCCTCCTCTATTCGATCGAATCTCACCCTCCAAAAGTTTAAATCACCATACTTCCATAACCCTCGTAAAGGATAGTTGAATGCTCATGGGTATCCTGCTACTATATTACAAGGGTATCTGACAGGCCTTACACATGTGATATGCTCAAGGCACCACACTTGTAGAAGTGTACAATGGACCATATTGTCAATCTCTCAAAATAAAAATTTACCAAGATCATAATACAAGTGTGCTAGAATGTGGCAACCCCAAGCATAAACTATCCTCTACTTGTACATCCCCTGTATCAGGTGTACCAATCCCCCATCTGAGTGTGTCACTCATTCATCTAGATTGAGAACCAATGCCACTATGTGAATCATAATCTGTCTAACCATAGTAGCTCATGAATACAACATAGGAAGCTCGATCTATGCTCTAAGCCTCTCATCATGTACAGGTCCA
The DNA here is from genome assembly GCA_007258455.2 of Sequoia sempervirens. NCBI lineage: Eukaryota > Viridiplantae > Streptophyta > Pinopsida > Cupressales > Cupressaceae > Sequoia > Sequoia sempervirens. Next base: position 25,343 of record VDFB02060217.1, on the reverse strand, counting down.
TATAAACAATACTACATATCTCTCTTCTTCTCTTGGAATGACTGATCCCCCCAAAAATACACTCATGCTCCCTAAATGGGAACTCAAAGAATGTGGTGTATGTCCTTGAGTGTGATAGTCATTTCCCAAGTGGGAAGATGAAAGGTACAGGTATCCACATCCCAACGTTCACACAAAGCCATCACCATGGCATCATGGTATCTCATGGGTGGCATAAGATATTCCCAATAGATACCCACTAGTTGTAAATGCTCTACCTCTACCGCTAATAGCGCTAGCACATGATCTCTCAAAAATTTCAATTATCTTCCCGCCTAGCCGATGCTGTGACTGAGTAGGGACCTATCAAAATCATCACAAAATTCTCTTAATTTCATCTAATATCTTTAATTTTCATAATTTTCATCATGCAAGTGTGCTAACATTGATCTAGTGTGCTTCCCTAGTGGCCCTAGACACTTTAGAACCCTTTTAGGAAATTTCACAAAGAAATAGGGACACTTTGCAAAGAAATAGGACTCTTTGCAAAGAAACGAGACACTTTACGAACAAAAGGGACACTCTACAAACAAATGGGTCACTTTGAGAAAAAAGGGGACACTGCGAACTTTTTTCTAATAACCCTAAATTAACCTATCCATGCATGGAAATCATTAAATCATCATAAAATCATAAGGTGAAAGTTACAAAATTGACTCACCTCATGATACAAATCACCACGTGCCACCTACTCACAAAGATCATCCAGTCGTGAAGATGTGTAATCTTGTTTTCTCAACATATTCTTCTCTCACTAGTCTCTTTCATGCTAAAGAAAGGTAAAATGAATAGTAAGTGACAAATTACTTTTTCCTCCTTCTTTAATCACTTTTCACCCCTTCTTACTTTTACGCATTACCATAGGGTTATTGTCTCTTAAAGCATTCATAACATATATGTCCTTAAAATCATCATAACAGGCACTAGGGTAATCCATTTTTTATGTTGTTTGATGCATTTGAATCGTAATTCCACACCCAACATCATCATTTGTCTATCATTATGTGGCATGGTACTTGGAAATTCCCTATGATATGATGTTTCTTGTTTGACGTGGCTAGATTTCTACCTTGATTCCACCTCCATAAAGCAAGAGGAATCAAGGGGGGGCATACATCTACCATCAATTTGGATTCCTAAGAGTTAGATAAAATGACTTTGGGAAATTAATGAATGTGTGTTGTAAGATGCAATTTCTAATGTTGTGGTTGTGTAGATAACTAAACTGGGGGCTTCGTTCTCCCATCCTTTTGAATATGTATCCTTTTATGTAGTAAGGTGCGTCGTTTAGAGTCCTTTAGCTTACATATGCACATAGAGTCATATGGGTGCTAGAGTGGGGGATAAATGTGTCATAGAAAATTGGACCCTCTTGAGAAGAGAGATAATTTCATGCATAATTGAACCCACTTTTGACTCCCTTCACATGATTTCCCTTCAAAACAACATTTATAGGCCCGTTAGACTCATTAATTTTGATCTAGAGGCCTGTTTCACCTGAGAAATTAACAAAACCTGACAAACAACATTTAATTACATCATACCCCAACAACCCACCTTCAAATAGCAGTAGTGGCACCCATTTTCCACCTTGGGAAAATGAGTCCCCTCTAGTGGGAGCCATTCGCTAAGGGTGGTGAATGAGTCCCCTTTAACGAAAAATTCAAAATTAAGCAAGAATCTAATCAATTTAACTTTTATTTCTAGTAAATGTCGGGCTCTTAAGTCTAATTAATGAGAAAATAAAGTTTTTTTTCTTATAAATACCCATTTTAGGTCACTTAACACATCCTTTTATCATCTCTCAAGAGCAATTTTAGAGTTAAATCTTCCACAACAAGTTTCATTAGCAAAAGTTGAAGTTTTAAGGCAGCAAACTAGGGTTTTGTAGGTCTTGAAGCTCACTTCTATTTTCAAGATCCAACATTGCAAAGGGTTGATGATGGGTGCCTATGGTGAATCATGAAGGAATCTAGGGTGAAGAGGTGCAACTAGCAACCAAATCATGCCTAAGGACTTGGTTTCCTATTCATTCCATCTTCCCTTTTCACTCTATCTTCAAATTAAGATTTGTCTCTATTCAAGGTTTAATTACCCAAGTTGGCAAACCCCCCATTAGACAAACATTTTTAAGCTGTTTTGCAGAAATTTTCTAAGATCCAAGATCGGGTATCTGTAAGAAATTGTTGTATAGGTGTTAAGGTGAAAAATATAATTTTGAATCTATAGAAATTCCAAGGTAGACTAATTCACCATGCTTGGTGAATGAGTCCCTCCTGAGGTGAAAAATTGAGTCAAATTCAGATCCAGGTTCCCAATTGTAAGAAAAATCCTGATCTCAGACTAATTTTCCCAAGGTGGCGAATGAGTCCCAGTCAGCCTAAATTCAAGTTTCATCAATTTTCTAGGTTGTTTTCCAGTCATCTACAATTTTCCAAGTGCACACATTTTGAGAAAAAACTTTCAGTTTATGTTAATTTGCATTTTTGTTCATTCTTTCATGCTTTTTTCATATCACAACGTGTTTTCAAACATAGTGTAAATCTTAGTTTTGCATTCATCTTCATTCATTTAGATTAGTCAATTGGATTTATTTAACTTCATTTAGGTTAGATAACAACACACATAACATTATTTGAATGAACCACTACCATTTTTCCTCTTATCTCTCTCCTTTTAGGTGAAAAACCCTAGAAGAGCAAGAGTTGTCCATAAGAGCCAAAAATAAATGGTTCAATAGGGTATAGGCATTAGGGTTTAAGATATTGTGTATAGGGTATAGGGATAAGGGTTTAGGATATTTGGTATAGGGTTGAGGGTATAGGGTATAGCGTTGAGGGTATAGGTTACAAGGTTGAATGTAGAGTTCAGGGTATAAGATTAAGTGTCTTAGGTATAGGAATTAGAAAGGGAAAGAGGGAGGGAGGGAGATAGAGAGAGAAGTGAGATAGAGAGAGTATGGAGGGAGGAAGAGAGATGATGGTTAATTGTATAGGGTATAGGGATGAGGGTTGAGGGTTTATGGTTTATGGTTTATGGTTTAAGGTATAGGGTTAAAGGTATAAAGTTAAGATTATGGGTAAAATCACAAAGTTGTGTCACACTTTATAAAGGAAATGTCCAACACTAATCCAAATTTTAAACTTGAATCACTAAAAAGTGGCATATATATTTTGAATTTTGAAATGATGTAAACTAGGAAAATATGTATTTTTAGTATATTTTATGTTTGTATTTTTTTTTATAAATTATTTTACACTATTTTTTAATAAATTAACACTATATTCTAGTTGTTGATAAAATGCTAAAAAATGAAGTTTCATGAGACATCAAACTTCTTATAGTAATTTTTTTTTCTTTCAAATTTTTTGTGTATATTTATAACTTGAAACTTTAGTGCATGTATATATTCTTTTCCAATTTTGATAAATATATATTTTTAAATAAATATTAAAATGTGTATGAATCAGAAAATAGTTGTTTCTATTTGATGTCAACTTTCATATTAAGCATTTTCTAAAATTGAAAAAAAATGCCATCTTGAAATAGATTCTTTTATTTAATGCATCATTTTTTTTCAATTTTTTTAAATAATTTTTAGTATTTTTGCATTGCATGGTAATGAACCTAATATTTTTTGGTAAAGAGGCGTATGTCTATATATATATTAATATAAAGGATGAAAATACAAAATATGTTTGTGATTGCCACCTAAGACTGGCAATGCACTTTAGAAGCTTATACATTCAATAACTATCATATGTGATATATAGTCCCCTAAGCAAATTAGCACCACTGCTTTTGTAATTACAAAACTAAAGTTTTCCATACCCTAATAAAGGCCTCAGACTGAACATACATGTCGAATATAATAGTATTATGTCATTCCAATTTAGAAAATTCTAATTTAAGTAGGAAATTGATAACAATAAAAACTATTTTTTGACAAAATTTCTTAGTAGTCACCAATTGGAGAACTTATTCTTCCATAAACACTAGACTATTTTCACCTTGACCCTCTTTTGTATCATGAACTAGGAAAAAATAATTCCTTTTCTTCTCAAGAGAATTCTTATCATGATCCTCAAGATTAGAGCATGCACCTTCTTCCTCCTCAAGAGTAGAAAAAAAAGAAAGTCTCTTCCTGACAACACTCTCTAACAAAAGACATACCCCAAAATCTCTATATGCTTGAGAAGTAATTTGTAGCTTTCCCACATTGGGGTTTTATCATAGAGTAAACAAGCATGAGACTTCAAAAAAGAAACTGTAATATTCTTATCTTTTATATTCGCATCCATACCACAACATAAATATTTGTAGTTCTTCTGTAAAGCCTTCAAAAGAATCCTATCATTATTGAATTGAAGACCCAATTTCATTGCCCCATAAATTTCATGAAGACCTTACTATTATTTGAGAATTTTCTGTGAAAATAATCAACCTACAAGTCCTTTCCCTTTAAACAAATTCTAACCCTGTACTATTGCTAATAGTGCATTATCCTAAATGAATTGATTATTAACATATCTTTGAGCAATACCTTCCAAATCCCTAAAAGATTGGAAGATATTCAATAAATTCAACAAGAAAATACACATCACTTGGGATGAAATGAAGATTCATTATGCATTAGGATTAATTACTTTAACACCAATTATAGAATGAATGCACTTTGCAATCCTGGGGAGCTTTAATTTGAATATGATCGCCAAATCCTCTCCAGATAGGATATCCTCGAAGGGCTTCTCCTAGCTCTAACCCCACATACATAAATGGAGGTTCCATGGTTAGAATGCCATCTTCCAAGAAAACTAACTATTTACAAAGCTCACCACCTCCAAATGCTACCACTAGTCCACCTTGTCATAAACCTTTAACATAATTACTCCACTTGCTATTCTTTCCTAGCGCCACAATTCTAAACACACACCAAAGTTAGCAAAGAAAAAGGCACTGAATCTTGATAAGAAAACATGCCTAAATAGAATCTAAGCTATTGAATACAATACATAACCACAAGGTATATCAAAATGATGATTAATTGAAGTAGAAAATCACAAAGCTATAAATTTACACACTTCCCAACTCACACATCCAGATTTAAGCTGGTGCATCACTTAATATTATGAACTGAGTACTTGCACAAGCCAAGCACCATTAGGAATAAAACTAGTGGCCATGACATGACCTTTTACAATGTGGAGGCTCGCATGAATCTCACATGGGGAATCTCATACGCAAGAGTGTAGTAAGATCTCATGATTATATTACCATGTTGATGCTAGCATTATTTTTAATTGATTTGAATCAATCAAAGCATTTCCAACCCTTATATTTATTATCATAAATAAATATCCCTCATATACCCTTGATCTAATTCAATCAAAAAACATAATAGCAGATATAGTTTTCCTAATTCACTCACACTCATACACATAAATTCTTTCCCCTCACAACCTAAATTTACAATATTTTCTGCTACATTATTACTTTCTTAGAATACATGAGATATTTGTATTTCCTAAAATGAATCCATTGAAATACATACCCTCCTTAGAATGTAACTAAGCCCACAATTATGAATATCTCTTACTTTACACACATTAATGATAATCAGTGAATCCCCTTCAATATTTAGTTTATTTAATCCCAAATCTTTTTCCAATTGCAGACCCTGTAATAATGCTTTAGCCTCTACCACATTATTTGTATCATTGGTAAAATTTACTGCTTGTGTTGATTGACAATCCTAGATTCCTACTTGAGGCCTCATCAAAATTAAGTTTATGGAATCCTGAGCAAAGAGGTGTCCATTGAATATTAGATCTATCCTGCTTTCTCCCACTAGTGCTTTGTTGAGCACCATTAAAGGGAATTGATATATACTCCCAACCACTCAATATCCAATTTTCCCAATTGGTAAATATGGAGGAGACAGTCATATTGTTTCGAATATATGAATTGACCACCTATGAGATATGCTTTCTCATTTTGAATTGAATCTATAGAAGAGAATGACTTATCTTAAGAAAAGTCCTCCTATTACACTCCCACCATATACACCAAATAACTATTGATGGAATTACTTTCCAAATAAAAGAATATAAAGATGTTTCATACAAAATATGCTAGCTTGAAAATAGATCCCATAAGGTACCAGGCATTGGAAAATAAATATTCAATTTTGGTTTCATGAAATTCCAAAATTCTTGGGCTAATTTACAATTAACTAGCGAATGATTCACAATTTCAAAAGACTCCTAGCACAATACACACTTAAAAGGCTCTACAAAACATAATTTTTGTAATATGTCACTAGTTAAAATTTTTTGTTTTAGAGAAAGCCATGCAAAGATCCTTGCCTTAAGAAGCGTCATTAAATTACAACATAATGAGAAAAATCTATGTGAACGAGTTTGAATTGAATTTCCAATAATTGACTTATATCCCTCTTTCACTAAATAACCTACTTTTAGTAAATATAAATAATAATTAAAATATTAAAATAAATATATTTTTGAAAGCTACACTTATGGATCTACAAAAGGGTATTTTTATATTTTAAAAAAAATGTAATTTACATTACTAGGAATTATTGAAACTTCAAGTTTTTCAAATAATTTTATTTTTTGGTAAATTGAAATCAAAGTGGTGCTCCATATATTTTTATCCAACAATTTTAGTTGAAAAATTTGTGGAAGTATCTAACTTATTTGCAATGAATCTTACTATATGATATGTTTGACGAAATTTTATTTTTAGTTAGAAATACTTAAATTTAGTTGTATTGATAAGTTGGCTAAAAGTGTGACACAAGTTTGTGATTTTACCCTTATAGGGTATAGGGATTAGGGTTTATGATATTAGGTATAGGGTTGAGGGTGTTGGGTTGAAGGTTTAAGGTTAAGTTTATAGGGTATAGTGATTAGCATTTAGGGGGGGGGGACAAAGAGAGAGAGAGGGGGGGTGAGGGACATACATGAGAGATAGAGTATTATCTAGTTATGGTGGGAGGGAAAGACTTGAGAGAGGGGGAGGGGGTGGGATGGAGGGCAGGGGAGGGGCAGAGGGACAGACAGATCCGATCAGATTCATCCGTCAGACAGAACCGTCCATTCCGACAAATTCAAAAATTTCCAGAATTTCGAATTTCAGTTTTCAGGATCAGGATCCGAGTCGGGATCATCGAGATCAGGGCAGATCGCGGATCGACGTCATCGCGTCAGGATCAGACGGATCAGATCCGCTGATCGACAAGAAATCAAATCACGTCGTCAGTCGATCGAAATCAAATAAGAGAAAGGTATTTTCAGGAAAAGTAGAGAGGGAAGGGGAGAGAGAGAGGATGATGGATATATTGAGGCATTTTTTCATACAATGAGTACTACCTTTTCAATGCTACTGCATTTATGCATTGACAAGGTAGTGCTCATTGTATAAAAAAATGCCTCAAATAAATTGGGTCTCAAGCTGATGTTTTTTCATACAGGAACTACCTTGTGAATGCTACCACATTGACATATTGAAAAGGTAGTGCTCGTTGTATGAAAAAATTCCGAAAATAAATGGGTTCTCACCATGAGACCCCATTTCTTTGAAGAATTTTTTCACACAATGATCACTACCTTGTCAATGTGTCATTGCCTCAAAGAAATGGGATCTCCTAGTGATGTACATCATCGTGAAACCCCATTTCTTTGAGGAATTTTTCATACAATGAGAATTACCTTGTCAATGCTACCAAATTGATGCATTGAAAATGTAGTGAGCTTATTCCACATTGTATGAAAAAATTCCTCAAAGGAATGGGGTCTTATAGTGATGTACATCACCATGAGACCCCATTTCTTTGAGGTATTTTTTCATACAAAAAGCACTACCTTCAATCACTATGTATGTCACCGTGAGACCCCATTTCTTGGACCCATTTTTTCAAACAACCCACTAGGTTGATGAACTAGTGGGACCACTAGCTTGCCAAATTGGTGAAATTCACAAGGTAACATGGGTTGTTTGAAAAAATGGGTCAAAGAAATGGGGTCTCTCGGTGATGTAAATCATCCAGAGACCCCATTTCTTGGATCTATTTTTGGGGTCTCCCAATGATGTAAATCACTTTGAAACCCCTTTTCTTGGACCTATTTTTTCAAACAACCCACTAAGTTGCCAATTTCACCAAATTGGCATGCTAGTGGGCCCACTAGCTTTCCAATTTGGTGAAATTGGTAATGTAGTGGCCTATTTGAAAAAATGGGTCCAAGAAATGGGGTTTCTAGGTGATGTACCCCATTTCTTGGATCCATTTTTTTAAATAGGCCTAGTAAGACTACCTTGCCAATTTCACCGAATTAGCAAGCTAGTGGGCCTATTTGAAAAAATGGGTCCAAATAATGGGATACATCACCAAGATACCTCATTTCTTGGACCAATTTTTTTAAACAGACCAAGTTTTTTTTCCAATTTTTCCAAATTGGCAAACACTAGCTTCCCAATTCAGTGAAATTGGAAACCTAACATGGCCTATTTTAAAAAAGGGTCCAAGAAATGGGGTCTCTCAATGATTAAAATCACTTAGAGACCCTATTTCTTGGAACCTTTTTTCAAAAAGGCCACTATGTTGCCAATTTCATTGAATTTGCAACCTAACTTGGTCTATTTGAAAAAATAGGTCCAGAAAATGGGGTCTCCTAGTGATTTTTTCAAACAAGCCAAGTTAGGTTACCAATTTCACTAAATTAGAAATCTAGTGGGCCCACTAGCTTGCCAATTCAGTGAAATTGACAAGCTAACTTAGCTTGTTTGGAAAAATAGGTCCAAGAAATGGGGTCTCGAGGTGATATAAATCATGGGGAGACCCCATTTCTTGGACTCATTTTTTCAAATAGGCCATGACCTTTCCAATTTCACCACCAAAGCAACTACAATTGATTTATTTCAATTGATTGATTCGACAATTCTGAGATCATCCAAGACTACTCCCCTGTCTATCTATGGTGCCCACCTAGATATCTATCTCCATAGATGGGGTTGGGGGCATTGAGATCATTTATGAATTGACATCAAGAGATCAAGAATTTATGTGCTCAACCCCCTCTTTCTATTGATGCTCTAAGATTAGATAGGTGGGTCACTTAACTAAACTAGACTGAAGTGGCTCTCTAATGATCATGCCTTATATCTATAGATACCTTGGTTGAATAAAGGGGTGCTCTCCTCTTGCTCTCTAGATATTGGCACTGGATCTAATAGGTTGTTAGCAGCTTCGAGCAATGACATCTACTATACCTCTTGTGGGGCCCACCACCCTATAGTAGTCCCCCACACAAACCTAACTATCTCCGCCCACCCACCCTGGGCTATAATGGTGGGGCCCTCCCAACTCAAAATAATATGAAAGAAGGGGGTTAATTAATTCACCTACTAACATAAGGTGGGTGAAATTAAGGGTACTGGGCAAACCCAAATATTATAGTAGTGTGGGTGCCCCTCAAATCTATTATTGTAGTTGGGATGATGGTCAAAGGAAAAAGCCTCCATACTCTTCAGATGTTGCCTAAAATGGGACACGATATCGAATCTCACTGCCTCTTATCCTCTCATTTCATTGTCATTATGAAGAGTAGGGTGGGAACCTTCCCTGTCACTTTCCTCCCACCTAGGAAGTAGGAATAGAAAGATAAAATGTAGACCTTCCTAGCCATCTGAAGAAACAAAAATATGTCCCACCCTATCATCTACCATTCTTAACAAATTATATGTTCAAACCTCTCTAGCACATAACACAAAAGGACTTTTCATTTCCAATTAATCGATAAGGTGACTAATAGTGGCTTATGATAGGAGCTTGGATTCATATTTGAGAGAATATAAGTCTTGACTGGAGAGGGAATCAAGTGGAACTTCTCATATATAAATAATAAGCCAACTGGGATGGGTATAATGGAAACTTTCTCTAGGGGCAACTTTTTCACCCCAGGCAAACCTTGATTGCTAGTTTAGGATAATTTAAGAAACCTCCATTATTGTGGGGGGTCCATGGAATTTATGCCCATAATTAATCTAAAATCATTATTGGTGGGGTGGTTGGGCATCACTTTCCACCCACCCTGTAGGGTGGGGGGTCCCTAGTAGTTTTGATTTGACCAAAAAATTACACATGGAATCCTCCAAGGGGAAGGGTGCATTCCTACTTTGTTCTTCCAGAGGGGGAGGTGGGGAAGAGCATGAGATTTGTGATGTTGTTCCCCTAGTAGCAGATTACTCTTTACAAGCATTGTGGGATCCATGAATTATAGAGACACTAGTCGCATGAACTTTCCCAGTCTACCCCACCAAAGAGTGGGAAAAAGAATATCTTGAAAAATGTGGTGGACATGATAAAGTGTTTATTGAAAATGATTGGTGCCTTATTAGGCATCCTAACATTAATCCTGAGAGCTTGCTCATCTGTTCTCACAACAGTCATTGCTATCCCATTATAGAATTCATAAAATTCAATCTAGACAAGTCTTACTCCATTAATAAGCATGCCCTCCAAGCCCCCAATAATCGATACAAGCTTGTGACAAACTTCTATCAGCTCATTTATGAGGTGTCAAATGGGAAGTGATAGGAGGGGGATACCAGCCCTACTCTAAAACCCCTATTATAGAACCCCATAGGGGAGAGGGGTGGGGTCTATTTGCGCAATTCCCAACTAATCTATCTCTTAATTAATTAGTGAATTAATTATCCTGCTAGAATACACTAGAATAAGGGGTATAAGGATTTTTTGAGCTAGCCCTTCTAGAATCAACATATGTTTGCTTATTGACTCAATGCCTCATGGCTAACTACAATAATCTCCTCCACTGATTGGCATCTTCTATTCTGAACTACAATTCTTAATTAATCAATGAAAAGTTGAATGAGATGGGCTTGGTAGAATTCGCTACAACATCCCTACTTCCCAATTAATCAACTTGCTTTCCCTACTCTAGCAAGTTAAATAATCCAAAGGGGCATAGTTATCACCCTTTCATCAGAATAAGAACTATTGGGTGCCTTACTATTCTAAATGGGGTGGGAAATATAATGGGAATTTAGGAATCAATACGATTTCAGTCATAATCATTAACCATAGGGTACTGTAGATATCCCCGCCACCCTGTATGCAAGGTGGGAAGAAGATAGGGGGAAGAGTGGTTCATTGGGAAGAATTTCGTTTCACTGACCTCTAGTATACAAGAATGGGACATAATAGTTTCAATGTAAGAATGGGATGGAATACTTTCAAATGAACTACTTTTGAATGCCACCTACCATACCTACTATAGTTTTGGTATGGAGGGCCTAATGAAATGAAACAACACAATGGTCAACTTCAGTTTCAGAACTCACTACTATAATTGGATTCCCCAATTCCATATGTAACATGTAAGTTGTATTTCCTCCTACCCACCCAAACTTCCCTTAGAATAGTAGGGGGGTATGTATAGGATCATGACGGGCCAAAAAGTGCTGATATGTAAGTGATATGATGGCCCATGTGGCTGATGACTTTTTTTTTACCCAAAATTGATGAAATAAAAAGCGTTTTTAAAGGAGACTCTCAGCTTTCCACCAATATAAATTATGCTTTACTTTGAATTTAATAAATTATTATTATTCATTTTCTATTTGAATTACGACTAAAGTCCTGATTGATAGGCTAATTGAAAAAAATCTATAGCTTTCAAACAGTATCACATTTTTTGAATTTGAAACATGCGTCACATTCTATGCTTCACATACTATAGGATTAAAAAATATATATTTGAATTTCATGAATTTTTTACCAAGTGAAGGTGGTCAGACATAGGAGTTTTTATATTTTTTAAAATTTGTAATAAAAAAATCAAAAGTAATTATTTACTTGGAAAAAGATTACACAAAAATATGCATCACATTGGGACATGAGTCCTCTACTTATATCAAAAATATTATAATAAAATATTATCATTTTATTGTGGTTAGGGTGGTCAGATAGACACCTACTTCTTATTTTTTCCCTAAAATTTAAGTACTACTACATTGAAATTTCAAATTTTCACCAAATAGATTTTTCCTTTTTCAAATAAACCTAGTAGTTTAGAAACTATATTCAATTTTCTATAGACTATATTCTTACATAATTTTGAAATAATATAGATAACCTATTCAAATTTTTATGTCAAGTTTCCTAACTCTGATATTTTTTGAATTTTTTGCCACTTAAGGGCCTATTTTTTCCATGTTGATCCTGCACATACCTAGGTGCCTCCGATCCACCCTACTGCATGATAGTTTTGGGGGCTACATTCATAGTTACAAGGTATCTGGGCTTCCAAGAAGGGTGGGTGGCTAGAAATAGGGTTGTCCATGTCTCCACAAACTAAATGAGTACATATGGAAAAAATTCTTGCACACTCAAACTATCATAATGGGATTCCCAGCCCTTAAAATTGTAGGGGGGATCGATTCAGAATTTTAATTTGGAAGGACCTCCAAGTAGTACCCCCCATACACTGAGAGGGTATGGCTCCAACTTCTTTGATTCTAAGGAAAGTATATATGACATGGGTTAGTCGGGAAGAATAATCTCCCCATGATAGTGGAGCAATTCCTTTGCTACTTATCCCATCCTTTATGTACTTGTCAATCTAAGAACTAAGGATTTTTAGGCTCATAACCTATAACTGACAAACCATATGGAAACGACTGTTGTGGGGCTTGTAAGTTTAGTTGGTTGATGTGTATTTTTGGGGAGGGGAACCCAATGTTGGAGAGAATGAGTTGGCCATGGACAGCTGAGGATTCAAGAATATGCAATCAGTAAGTTTGCTCCATTCCCCAGCTGAACAACTCACACTACCCAATTTTGTAGAGTATAGTACTTATTGGGATATGATTAAGTGTTGGGGGTTGTCATCCCCCTCATCTTGGCATGGTGGACCTTAGAGGGGAAATACTACACTATAATTGAGCTGAAAGGAAAGTATGGACTTTCTCTAGGGAACTAATATGTACAAAACCTGGGGGACATGAATAGGCCTTGAAGATAGCTGAGAGGATTCAAATATCCTCCCACCTAGTCATCAGAGGGAGGACATGAATATCCCCCACCTAGTATTAGCTCCAAACACTAATCCATTACTCTAGTAGGCTAATTAATTAAGGGTCATCCTCCTTCATCCCCATCAAGAAACCAAAATAAGTATGCAAGAGAATGGGGCCCCCCATGCCCCTACTATTCTAAAGGGAAATGTCCACTAACTACCCTAGGGTTCCCTTGGGTATACCTGTACCTCGACTTGGGGGAAAGCTAAGAATGACACTAGGGAAGTCCTTAATATGTACGCTATTTCGCATCCCCTCCAACATGCTAGTGCCATCAACCATACTATCCCTTTGAGCCTAGGTATAGTTAGACATTCCAAATGAGACAAACGAGAGTCGCCTAATATGGAGATCAAAATAGAACTATCCAAGATGGGTGTTTCCTGTTCTACTTGGAGTCAGGCTCGCCTAGTGGGAATCACCCTCTTTTATGTAGTTTATGGTGTGTATGGGGGCCCCTATAATTCTATCGTAGTTCACTAGGAAAGGACTCGATCCTCCAGCTATTATCCTACCCACCCACCCCTAGTGACATCTACCTTTTTGAGGGGGGGTGAACAAACTATAGTATTATTAGCCCACCCCTATCAAGCTCAAACCTGTCTATATAATATCCCTGAGGCCCAATACACCCTATAGGGGGTATTGAATAGGCCTACCTACAAATTAATTCTCTCTATCTCTCCTCCCTTAGCTAGCTTAATCAAGGGGTGGGCCCCTACTATTCTATGTTGGAGGATATAGGATAACAGATGGGTCCAAGCCCCTACTATTATATGGCTATTTGTCTTGATAGAATTAATGGTGGGAGGAATAATTAGGATCTACTTATATATGTCTCATGTAAGGGTGGGTGGGGATCAAAGTAGGCGTAAGGGTGGGGCTCTAACACCAACAAGTAGGGGTGGACTCTACTCACTTTATGGGATTCCCATCTTGGGACCTAGTAAATTAGCAAGGGGTGGGGGATAGCAGGGGATGACTTACCCTAGGGCGAGTGGGAAGTTAAGTTCTCTCCTAAATGATAGTGAAGGTTATGGGTCTAACTAAATTCCTTTCCCCCCTTATTCTAGCAGGTTATTCTAGTTGGCTAATTAATTAGTGTGCCCCCCCATATTATAGTTATTTTAGCATATTCTAAATGGCATTAGTGAATTAATTAGCTTGCATTTTATTCTAGAGAGATAATTCCATTAGAAGTCTATTATAAATTAATTAGTGGATTAACCAACATTAGTGCCAGCAGTAAATTAATTCACTATTAATTAATGAATTAATCAACTTGCTAACCCTCACAAATAATAATGGGATTTCCCTTAGGATTAATGCCACTTACCTTTCCCTATTCTATCAAGTTAATTAATCAAGTAGGGAAAGCAAGTCAATAAATTAATTCTAGTGGCATTAGCTCATTAATCAACTTTAATTCCATCAATAAGTTAATTTTAATATCATTAGTTCACTAATCAACTTGTAATTAATAAACATGCTAGAATAATGCCATTAGTAAATTAATTCACTATTAATTAACCTGCTATTTCTAATTCCAAATGCATGCACTTGTAAGACTAAAGATGATTGGAAAGAACTTTAGAAATCTAGAAAAAATGACTTTTGAGTTTACTAGGCCTCATTTGCCACCCTCGGTGAAGTAGTCCTAGGTCAGTGTTTTCTACCCAGAAACTAATTTCTACTCACTAGGTACTAGAATCTATAGTTATCTTTGTCAATCACCTTAATTGGGACTCATTCACCATCCATCATAAATCATTCCTTTTTTACTTTTCTACAAATTCACATCTCAGACCTGCACCTTGTCACCTATATAACACTTTTTGATTGAAACCCGAATTTGGATCTTAGAAAATTCCTGCAAAGCAGCTTAATTTTTTTTTTCTAATGGGGGTTTTCCATGCTCAAACCTCTAACTTAGTAATCAAACCTTTAATGGATACAAACTTGCATAAAACCCTAGTCTTAAATGTTTCTAAGACTAGGAAAATCTAAAGTATGACAAAAAACCTATTATATTGTGCTAGAATAAGATGAACAAATGTGATTTGAATGATGCAAGACTTCAACCCTAGAAATCCAACAACATATTAAAATAGATTTAAATTACATGTAAATGAAATGCAAACCTTAAGTTTGAAGATAGAGAGAAGATGGAAGATGGAATCACATTGAGAACAAGCCTTTAGGTGTGATTTTATGGCTAGTTGCATCTCCTCAACCTAGATTTCTCCATGATTCACCATAGGCATCCATCATAAACTCTCTTCAATGTTGAATCTTCATCAAGAAGTGAGCTTAAGACCTACAAAAACAATAGTTTTCTTCCCTAAAGCTTCAGCTTGGCTGTAGAAAATGATAATGAAACTTATTGTGGAAGACTCCTAAAACTTGACTTTTGGTATTTCCTTGTAAACATGACTAAGAGATATGAAAAATGAGTATTTATATTCATAAACACCTAATTTTCTCATTATTTAGACCGAAGAGGCCGACATCCATTGAAAATTTAAGTTGAATTGATTAAATTCCCATTGAAAATTGAATTCCCCCCCCAAAAAAGGGACTCATTAGCCACCCTTGGTGAATGGGTCCCACCAGAGGGGACTCATTCACCCAAGGTGGTGAATGGGTCCCACTAGTGGTTTTTGGAGGTGGGTTTTCAAGATATGCATGAATTAAGTGTTGTTTATTGAGATTTAGATTATTTATCAAGTGAAACAGGCCTCTAGATAAAAAATAATGGGTCTTAGGGGCCTATAAATGCTATTTTGAAGGATGAATAATGTAGGGGTACTCAAAAGTAGGTCCAAATTAAGCATGAAATTGCCTCTTTTCTCAAGAGTGTCCAATTTTCTATGCCACATTTAGTTGCCACTTCAGCACCCATATGACTCTACGTGCATATGTAAGCTAAAGGACTCTAAACAATACACTTTATTGCATAAAAGGGTACTCATTCAAAAGATAGGAGAATGAAGCCACCAATGTAGTTATTTGCAAAACCACAACATTAGGAATTGCATCGTGCAACACAAATTCATTAATTATCTAAGAATACTTTTATCTAATTCCTAGGGATCCAGTTCAAGGGTAGATGTATGCCCCCCTTGATTCCACTTTCTTTACAAAGGTAAAATCAAGGTAGCAATCTGGCCACATCAAATAATGAACATCATACCATAGGGAATTTCCAAGTATCATGCCATGTAAAAATAGATGATTGATGATGTTGGGGGAAAAATCACAATTCCAATGTATCAAACGATGTCGAAAATGGAGTTCCCTAGCTCCTGTTATGTTGTTTTGAAGAAAAGGTACTTTAGAAACTATTAAGAGAAAATAACCCTAATTTAATGCATAAGAGTAACAGTGATAGAAATAGGTTAAAAGAGGTAAAGTAGAGTAATTTTTCACTTACTATTGCTTTTTAACTTCTTGTAGCTTGAGAGTGATGAGTAAAAGGAGAATATGTCGAGTAGATGAGATTACAAGATATGTGCATGATGAATATGTGCAGGATCATCATGGAAAAAACAAGCCCTTAAGTGGCAAAAAATTTAGAAAAATAAAAGTTAGGAAACTTGGCGTAAAAATTTGAATAAGTTATCTATATTATTTCCAAAATATGTAATAATAGAATATGTAGTAAATTGAATGTAGTTTCTAAACTACAAGGTTTATTCAGAAAAAATAAATCTATTTGGTAAAAATTTCAAATTTGATTGTAGTAGTACTTAAATATCAAGGAAAAAATAAGAAGTAGGTGTCTTTCTGACCACCTTAACCACAATAAAATGATAATATTTTCTTATAAGATTTTAGATATAAGTAGAGGACTCATCTCCCAATGTGATGCATATTTTTTTGTAATTTTTTTCTAAGTAAATAATTAATTGTGAATATTTTATTATAACTTTTAAAAAATATTAAAACTCGTATGTTTGACCACCTTAACTTGGTCAAAACTTCATGAAATTCATTTTTTTAAAACTTATAGTATGCAAAGCATAGAATGTGATGCATGTTTCAGATTCAAAAAATGTGATATCGTTTGAAAGCTATATATATTTTTTCAATCAGCCTATCAATCTAGACTTTAG
The DNA here is from genome assembly GCA_007258455.2 of Sequoia sempervirens. Classification (NCBI taxonomy): domain Eukaryota; kingdom Viridiplantae; phylum Streptophyta; class Pinopsida; order Cupressales; family Cupressaceae; genus Sequoia; species Sequoia sempervirens. The sequence continues at coordinate 8,070 of VDFB02060217.1, read as the reverse complement.
TCATAATTCAAATAGAAAATTAATAATAATTATTAATTAAATTCAAAGTAAAGAATAATTTATATTGGTGGAAAGATAAGAATCTCCTTTAAAAACCCTTTTTGTTTCATATATTTTGGGTAAAACAAAAGTTTTTAGCGACATACCCTACACATACCCATGTCATGTCACCACTTTTTGGCCCATCATGATCTTGCACATACCCTACACACCTTCACGACTAGATGAGCTTCGAGAGTAGGTGGCGTGCGGTGAGCTGTACCATGAGGTGAGTCGATTTTGCAACTTTCATTTAGTGATTTTGTAATGATTTAATGATTTTTAATGCATGGATAGGTTAATTTAGGATCTTGGAAAAAGAGTTTGTAAAGTGTCAACTTTTTTTGCAAAGTGTCCCATTTCTTCTCAAAGTGTCCCTTTTGTTCGTAAGGTGTCTCATTTCTTCGCAAAGTGTCTCATTTCTTCGCAAAGTGCCTCGTTTCTTTGTGAAGTGTCCCAAAAGGGTTCTAAAGTGTCTAGGGCCATTAGAAAAGCACAATAGATCAACTTTAGCACACTTGCATGATGAATAATGTAAAAATTGAAGATATTAGATGAATTATTAAAGCATATTGTTGTGATTTTGATAGGTACCCACTCAGTCGCAACAATGGATAGGGGGGAGGCATATTAGTTTTCTTAGAGATTTAGCCCTAAAACATTGTTAGCAACCGAGACAAAGCATCTACTCGTAGTAGGCATCTATTGGGCATACCTGATGCCACCTATGAGATACCAGGATGCCATGTTGATGGCCCTATGTGAGTGTTGGGATGTTGACACACGTACATTTCACCTTCTGACCAGGGAGATGACCATCACCCTTGAGGATGTACACCGAATTCTCTAAGTTGCTATTTAGGGAGAACAGGTATATTTTCAAGGAGATAAATCATTCTATGAGAAGAAGGTGGACATGTAGTACTACTTGGATGGATTTATTCATGATGAGCATGTGAGAGCACGAATTGAGATTCCTATTCTTCTATATTCCCAAGTCCCCATTATGAGATGGATTATGATGCACACAATGGCTCTTGTTATCAATCCTAATGGACAAGAGGCTCACTTGGATGGAGGATTGGTACACTTTTTTTGTGGGATGGTGGAGCACATGATAGTCTATGCTTGGGGACGCTGCATCCTAGCACATCTTTTTTATGATCTTGGATGATTTGTGTTCTGAGAGATCAAAAGTATGGTGCACTGATGCTTTTGCAGGTGTGGTGCCTCGAGCATATTACATGCACCATACATGTCAAGTTCCCATCTGTTATACCACAAGATATCCATGAGCCTTCGACTTTCCTCTATGACGCTTGTGGCAATACAAAGATCTAGATTTTTGGAGGGTGAGATTTGACTAGCTAGAGGAGAACAAGATCCTATGGAGACCTTATCTATTCACACTACAGTGGTCAAATCCCACATGATAGATGAGGAGGATGCAGATGGATAGGTTTTTAGCTAGGAGGAATGACTATGTTGTATGAAATTTATATTATGGGCAAGTCATGCAATAGTTTGGGTAGGTACAGACACCAGTGAGGGAATGACCCTTAGGTGATCAGTGTGGAGTTCCCAGAGGCTAGGTGATACCATTTGGCTCACTATAGACCATGTTTTCTAGAGTGATTCTGACGATTCAGATCATGATTAGCCACAAGTCTCTGATGGTGACGATGTCAATAGCATGGATGAGCATGAGGAGTGGTGGTTAGTGACACAGACAACAATTGTATTTCCCATGGATGTCCCTATAGGTGATACAGGACTAGCACCAAATGAGGGAGATGAGCAAGAGGACAAGGTCGAGGATGTATGATATAGACTGGCAGATATATTTGTTGATGTTATCGTTGATGAATACAATTTAGGTGTCAATATTGACTATGAGGACCAGGATGGAGGAGAGGAGAATGATGAGGAGGAGCCACCCCTGAGTGAGGGTGATGAGAGAGGGAGTGAGGATTAGCATGAACATGGAGAGTCTTCTCACACTCGTAGGACCAGATCATGTGAAATAGCTAGAGCAAACATTGATGCCCATAATTATAGAGAGGTTAGGATGTCCTTCATGTCCCCTAGAGAGGATGAGGTTGATATCCCTAAGCTGATTGGAGATATAGGTAATGATATTTGATTTTATGCATGTACTTTAGTTCTGATGGTTAGTATATATATTATTGATGTTTACTAATTGTGTATTATTTCTACCTTGTGAGAATTCTATTGTCAAGCTATCATAGAGATAGTGTCTGCATCCTTCAAAGAGGAGGAAATGGAACCTGATTATGTTCCCCCAACAATCGTTGAGGAGGAGCCAGTCGCTTAGACCTTTCGCGAGGCTATGAGTAGTATATGGGAGCATTAGAAGATGAATCAGTTGAGTTGGGAGCATAGGACAGTCATCCAAGGCTTTAGGAAAGGTAGAGAGATAGCATGCAGAGCTACCACAACTATGGGAGGAGAGGGATTAGATGGAAAAGGAGTGTCTTCTAGCTCTTGGTTGAGTATAAGGTCTGGAGTATGCACTCAAAGTTGGGAGGTCACATTCATTAATACACATGACCATCTCATAATGTTTAGGGACTAGATCACAAGTGCTAGAGACCGAGGAGTCAAGCTCTCATAGACTTTGGTGATTTTCTATATGATGATGAGATGAGATGTATATAAATTTATATATATATATATATATGTTGGAGAAACAAGGATAGATAACTATGAGGGGGGGTTAACTAGTTGTCATAAAATAATAAACTTTTCAAACTTTACTTAACCTAATCTCAGATCTGATGAATAAGCAATTAACACATTAGAGAAACGGAGAAAACCAAGATTTTTTACGTGGAAACCCTATTAGTGGAAAATCCATGGTGGATGTTAGTCCACAATATTATACCCTATTAAAGTATAATGAAAATAATAAAATGGAATGCACATCCATTCAGGCACACTGGCTAGAGTTCACTGCACAAAAACATAGAATAGGATTAAATCCAAAGGGTACAAACTGAGAAAATAGCTTCTACAAAAGCTTGATTATAGTTCCAATTAAGCACAAAAAACTCCTTTAATTTTCACTAAAACTACTTCACACTTCACTTGGTCTTCTTCACACTCTCCTCTTCATTCAAATGATATTCACACATACAAACATAGGAGCACACCCAACACATGAAGCACACTTTGTATCGATGAAATAATAACTCTTATATATCAGCTACATGAGATTACATCAAGAACTTAGTCGGCTAGAAAAATAAAACATATTTCCAATGTCGGCCCAAATTTACAATTAAATATTCAATGTGCATCTAAACACTATTAGCCAAAAAAATCATGCTACCCAAAACAATATTCATGAGCACGCCAAATATTCAAATTTTACTTTGAAAGGATCCACAACACGTTACCACCATCATGTTGGCCAAGAACATGAAAAAAATGTACAAAGAAAAAATATTTGACCACGAGCACATCGATGAATGCAGACATACCAAAAAGATAGAGAAAAATCTAGAAACATCCAAGAACACCAAGAAACAATAGAGAAATATCCACAACAACTAGAATTACTAGAATCACACAAAATTCACTCAAAATCACTGACAAAGACCACATAAATACTATCATACCACAACACGATCAAATCTTTATGCGGACCTCTGAAACTTCTGGTAGATGATCTAGATACTCTCACAAATAAACCCTTCATCCACAACAAATGATCTTCAACATATAGAAAAAGATGCCTTCATGACCTACACAATTCCACTAGGAACCTGGAATAGTTTCTTTTACAATTTTCTCAATATCTTTGACATATACAACCTCTGATACACCAAATGTTAATAGTGTTGACATCAATGACAACCACATATCAACAACACATACACAACATCCAACAATCTCCCCCTTTGGCATTGATGGCAACACATGATGTGAAAAATACCATCAACCCAACACACTTGCTTCTCCTTAGATTTTGACTCTTCTTCTCAAAGTTATCTTTCTCCCACAAGGCTCTTCTCCTTGGAAGATTTTTCACATTGCACTTCTCCCCCTTTGACATCAATGGCAAAGGTAACCATGACCTTTCCATAGACACACCCTAAACCACATATTTGCACATCTGACTAGTCCCCCTGAGTAGCAACCACAAAAACATCAATCTGGATCAGAATATAGCAATGTAGCTCACGAATTAATGCAAGTAAATGCATCTTTTAGTTCCTATTAAGAGGGGTAATCACCCCTAGCATTCCTCTAAGATACTCAAAAGTATCCTTTGACAACAACTTAGTAAAGATATCTATAATCTATTATTTGGTAGGCACATACTCCAATCTGACTTCTTTCTCATTCACTTTCTCCCTCAAGAAGTGAAACTTGATTGATATATTTTTAGTTTTAGAGTGTAGCATTGGATTCTTTGAAATATTTATTGCACTTGAATTTTCATAGTATATGGAAATAGGCTCTTCATATATTACCCTGATATCTTTCAACATTTATTTCATCCATATCACTTGAGTACAATTATTTATGAAACCAATATATTCTGCTTCAGTAGTCAATAGAGAAATGGAATTCTGCCTTTTGCTCAACCAGGACACCAACTTCTTTCCTAGGAAGAAAGCACCATCACTAGTATTTTTCATGTCATCTACATCTCCATCCCAGTTTGCATCAATATATGTACTCAAAGTGAGATCATCATCCTTTGGATACCAAAGTCCAAAGTCAATTGTTTCTTTAGATATTTGAAGATTCTCTTAACAATAGTCACATGTGATTCTTTTGGATCATCCTAAAATCTAGCAACCATATATACAAAATTCATAATATTTGTTCTAGTCTAGGTTAAATAGAGAAATCCATTGATCATTGACCTGTATCTAGTTTGATTCACCTTAGTAGAACCATCATTCTTTGTTAGCTTGCATTCGATCACCATGGGAGTAACATTAGGCTTTGATTCTTCCATCCCAAATTTCTATAGTAACTCTCTCACATATTTGGACTAAGATAAGAAAATTCCCTTGTCTAATTGGGTAACTTGCAATCCTTTAAAAGAATTTCATCTCTCCAATCATGCTCATCTCAAATTCATCCTTCATCTCATCACTAAACTTCATAGATAGATTGTCATCTCCTCCAAAAATGATGTCATCAACAAAAACTCCTATAATTAACTCTTTATCATGATCCAATTTGAGATATAAGTTGCTATTAACAGTACCTTTAGTGAATCCAAGCTTTAGTAAGTATTTTTCCAATCTAGCATTCCAGGCTTTAGGGGCTTGCTTAATTCGATATAGAAATTTCTTAAAGAGGAAAACCATATCTTCTTTGTTAGTTAGCTAAAATACGTCTAGCTATTCAATGTACACTTCTTCTTATAGTTCTCCATTTAGAAATGTTGACTTCACATCCATTTGATAGACTTTATAGTTCTTGTATGCAACATAAGCAAGAAATAATCTAAGAAATTCAATTCTGGAAATAGGGGAAAAAGTTTCTTCAAAATCAACACCTTCCATTTGAGAATACCCTTTACATACCAATCTTGCTTTATTCTGGACCACTTCACCTTGCTCATTCAGCTTGTTCTGAAACACCCATTTAGTACCAATCACATTTTTGTCTTCGGGTCAGGGAACCAATGTCCATGTGTCATTTTTTTCAATCTATGTTAGCTCTTTTGTCATAGCTTCCATCCAATGTTCATCTTGGCAGGCTTTAGTGACTTTTTTAGGTTCAATCTTGGAAATCAGGCAATATTCTTCTACAATATTTCTTCTGGTTTGCACACCTTTATTCTTATCTCCTATAATTTGACATTCAAAATGATTTAGCTTTACATACCTTCGCGTTTTGGAACTTCCATGAGCTTTTGGTTCTTCTGATCTTTCTTCTGCACTTGCTCTTATTTGTGCTTCCTAACTTACTTGATTTACTGGAACATATGGAATAATCTAAAGTTGGTTCTATGTTTGAGAATTCTTCCCTTGGCTTGTATTTTCTTCATTTGAATCATAACCATGATATTTGGATGATTTGGTAGAGTCCTCAATGACTCTGACATTTGCACTCTCAACCATCTTTCTCAGTCTTCTGTTATAGCACTGACAGGCCTTGCTTTTAGTAGAGTAACCTAAAAAGATTCCTTCATCACTTCTTGCATCAAACCTTCCTATATCATTATCTCTATTGATATAACATTTTCTTCCAAACATCTTGAAATATTTAACAATAGGCTTGTAACCAAACCATATCTCAAAAGGGGTCTTACCATAATTACCATTAACATTTACCTGGTTTAAAGTATACACAACAGTTCTTATAGCTTCACTCCAATAGATCTAGGGCATATTTCCTTCTATCATCATTATTTTAGCACCATCCAAAATTGTTCTATTCTTTCTCTCTACAACTCCATTCTGTTGAGGGGTTTGGGGAGTAGATAATTGTCTCCTAATTCCATGTTCTTCACAAAAAGGGTTGAACTCCCTAGAGGTGAACTCACCACCTCTGTCAAATCTCAGAGACTTGATTTTTATACCTTTATCATTCTCTGCCATAGCCTTGAAACTTTTGAACTTTTCCAATTCTTCACATTTTCTCTTAAGAAGGAAACCCATATCATTCTAGAGTAATCATCAATAATCAACATAAAGTACCTTTCTCCATGAATACTTATGACTCTAGAGGGATCATAGAGATCAGTATGTAGCAGCTCCAGGAAATCATTTGAATGAAACTGTTTTCCCTAAAAGGAGACTCTAGTTTGTTTACCCATCTGACACTCCTTACAAATTGTGTTAGTAGGCTTCACTAACTTAGGTAGATCTCTTACTGCTTGAGTGGAACTTACCTTGACAATGTTATCAAAATTTACATGACACAACCTCCTATGCCACAAAAAACATTCATATACTTGAGCAATTAAATAACTCCCATTAGCAGTATTTAGGTGAAAAATATTAGCTTTTGTCTTCCTACCTGTAGGAATCATATTGCCAGAACTTCCACATATCTTGCATCTTCCGTCTTTGAATTGTATATCATAACCTCTGTCCACCATTTTTCCAACACTCAAAATATTGTGCTTAAGGCCTTCAACATAAACAACATCAATAGTGTTATCCTTACCACCAAGGTAAATAGAACCTCTGCCATGAATCACACCAGCATTGTTGTTCCAAAATCTTACAACACCACCATCATACTTCTCTAGACTTACAATTTTTTTTTATCACCAGTCATATGATGTGAGCATACATAGTCAATAACCCACTCATCCTTTTCTTCAATTCGTTCTACAAGAGCTTTCTTATCTTTAGCAGATTCAGTAGCCACAAGACTATTTTCAACGATAGCAATGAAAACCCATTCATCTTTATTTCCATTATCTTTATCAGAATCATCATCAGTCACTCCTTCAGAAAAGTAACATTTCTTTTGGAATCTAGACTTGTTAGGCTTATATCTAGGAACTCTTATAGGACATCTTGATGCAAAATGACCTATTTTAATACAAGAAAAAAATTTAATAGGCAACACTCCTTCATACTTACCTTTTCCTTTGCCTTCTTTCTTTACAATCAGTGCTTCCAATTCTTCTACCTCTCTTTCTTTATCTTCAAGCTGTTTAAGTTCTTCATCATACTTTGATATCTTTATGGAACATTCTCCCGGACCATATCTTTGCTTGTTACTTCTAAATACAGTAGCCTTGAATGAAAATTTAGTCTTCAGAACAAATTCACCAAATTCACTTAATTCAAAAGCAACAAGCTTACCAACTAGTGTGTCTTTTGTCATCTTTGTTATTGATCTGAGCTCTTCAATAGTGTGAGCCTTCACTTTGTAGGAGGGAGGAGAGGATCTAAGTATCTTAGCCACAATTTCATCCTCATCTAGAGAATCATCGACACATCTAACACCCATTACTATTTCATTCACTCTACATAAAAGAAGTGATATTTTCATCTTCACCTATCTTCAAATTATCATACTTTC
>VDFB02060216.1:0-29265 GCA_007258455.2 Sequoia sempervirens | reverse complement strand
TTTCCTAGGTGCTCCTGCACCAAGCATTTAGTGGCCTAGGCCTACCACCCCTCCATGGCCACAACAGAATCTTAGGTGGGACCCCCACCCCTCCATGGCCCAACCCTTGCTTTGGGATTAGCGGAACCTTAGGTGGACTTGCCACCCCTTCATGGCCCAACCCTTGCTTTGGGATTAGCGGAACCTTAGGTGGACTTGCCACCCCTCCATGGCACCTCCCTGCCTAGGGTCCTAGGAGCAGAACCTTAAGTGCGGTTTTTAGGCACCACATGCTCAGGCCTTTTTTCCCAGGTAGGATTACAAGCATGGAGAAGACAATCTTTTAGCAATCAAATACATTTGCATTTATTACTGATTCTTTAAGTCAATATCAACATCATTATCATCATGTTAATACTAATGAAAACATTACAGCAATAATCAAATTAGCACTACCTATTTCTTATATTCAAAATATGCTAAATATTATTGCTAAGTGAGTACATCACTTGATCTGTTGTGTCTTCCCATGTCCCTTTATTCCTTAATCGTCTTCCTTCAACCTTACATTTGATTGATCATAGGATAAAAACATATATAATTAAATATTAATCTATTCATTTTTATATTAAGATCGTAATTACTTATAAAGCTCAATAATTGTTGCAAGCATTATTATTGCATAATTGTGAATATATATATATATATATATATTATTATTCTTTGCTTATATCAATTAGTATTTATATTTTTTTAATTCAAGGGGTAAACGCTTTTGATCGGAGCTATGAACCGGATACAACCATTCAACAATACCACCCCTATGGGGTTTGAACCTTGGTGGCAAGAACAACAATGCCACCTATAAACCATCACACCATGCCAATACCGGCATATCAATTAGTGTATATATATATATGTATATATGTTTATGTAATTATTCTTTCCTTATATTAGCTTTCATATATATATTCTTTATTCATTTCATATTTATTCATTATAAAATTTATCCATGTTTATGCATATATACCTGTATGCCTATTAAATAATATACACCTATTAAATGGCTCTATGCACATCAATCATAGATTATATCACTGTACTGCTGCCTCTCTACATATACGATCTGCAGTCTTGTTCTTATCTTTTCCCAGCCCCACTCTAACCACATATTTACCACCCTTTATATCAACTCAAGGGAGGCTTTATTAATGAATGGACATGTCTTTTACAAAAATGCTTTTCCCAAAGACCACACCACTTCATAAATCGCAGCCTTTCAAATGATCATTTGTTTCCTTAACTAATCGTACCTTTTGTTATTATTTAATTAAGACCTTTCCCTATATGTGGAGTGCTGCCCTTGACTATCTTTAATCGCTGCTTTTTAGGGTCTCCTAGGTAGGAGTTGCTGGCTGCTCATATTTTATTATTGTATTCTCTTTTTAATTATTTCACATATTTCCTATTTCCTTATTATAATAAATTGAGTTTATTGTATATATATTTATTCTTGTATTCTCTTTTTATATAATTTTAATATTATACTGATTGTAATTATAATATTTGAATTGTTAATATTTATATGTTTATATAATGTTATCTTTACGATAATTAAAAATATTAATTTGTTAATATTTTTAATATGTAATCTATTTATTCCTTCGTATTTCAATGTAAGAGTTTTTAGTGTCATAATTTTGGAGACATGACAAGATCTCAGTTCAATACTTGACACTCTTTTAGACTGTGTTTGAGGTTTGTTAGAAAAGAGACCTTTAGAAGGTATTGGCAGATTTTGGTATTTGGGTGCAAAAGACTGGTTAATTAGTCTTTCTATAACAGGAAAACCTATGTCAAAACTAGTATGATCAATGTGTCTTCCAAAATCCAAAACATTAGAGTTGCTTTTTGGAAAGGATACCCCCGCTGGAAAATTGGAGGAGGAAATATAGTATTTAATAACCTATATATGCATCTACCATCTATAGTGGCATAGACATAAATTGGCTGAAGAATCATACCCTTGACATAATAAACAAAATGCATACTGTATGTACTTATCATCTAAACTGATTGTGAAATTTGTACGCAAGAGATACACCCGTCACCACCCTTGGTGTCATCATTTTCTTGAGCTCTAGTCAGCTTACCCCTAAATTCAACAATTATAGCTTGATCCCATAGTCTGCAACGGGTATCTATTAAGGTAGCAAAATATTCAGCTCCTATATCATAATTGAAATGTGGGTGGATAATGATATCAACACATGAGAAATGAACATGGAAAAATCCCTCGTCTTTCCATCATTTAATATTCTTAGGTAAAAGGAAAGGCAAGTATACTAGGTATATTCCTTCTCCAGAAACTCGGAGATTAAGCTTAGATTGCCTAACTGAATCCATGGTCCTAGCTTTTATGCTTCTCTCAGGGTATAAATCTGAAATCTTAATATGTGGAAACTTAAAATTGCCTTTGCTATCAACATATTCTTCTTTATCCCCAAACACATTATGAATAATAGATGAAAGTGAATAACTTGCATTAAGAGATCTTTGGCGTGCCATTGAAGAGTTTTGGGACTTATTGAAACTTTTTGCAGCCCATTTCACTGCTACTTTTACCGTCTTATGGATGCCCTTCACATGCCTATCCTTTAGCTTCAACACGGGTCTTATGTTTGCGGCTCCATAGCTACTTTGCGACTCTACCTTTAATCCCTTAGTCTTCACATTCTTATTTCGGCTACCAACATATGACTCTTATGTCAAACTTTCACCATAACCAGATCTTAACAGAACTTGGCTCTGCTATTCCTCATGCACTAGAATAAACCTACGGCTCTGATTGCAACCATGGCTTTGATACCAAATCAAAATGGTCAAAAGCAAAAGCACTAATGCTTTGATACCAAATGAAAATGGGACAAGAATGACACCAAAACAACCAACAAAAGCTTTGATACCAAATCAAAATGGTCAAAAGCAAAAGCACTAATGCTCTGATACCAAATCAAAATTGTCAAAAGCAAAAGCACTAATGCTTTGATACCAAATGAAAATTGGACAAGAATGACGCCAAAACAACCAACAGAAGCTCTGATACCAACTTGGACCAAAATGAAATCACAACATTATAACAACATTATGACACATGCTTTGATACCTTGAAAGCAAAATTTGACAACAATGCAACACAATAGAACAAAGATTTTCAGAAATGTGCAAAATCTTTCATTAAATCAATTGATTACATACATGGGGCATAGTCAGATTTCTGATTACCAAGATCGCTCAAAGCGCAAGGTAAGAGCATACGTCTGATATGCTTACAACTAGACTATAGACTTATGGACTCGTAGCCAATATGAAGACTCAACCTCTAAGACTCTATGATGAGATCTAGGGAAGATTTCATTGTCTCTATAGGGACTTGGGCAACAATCTATTTCTACTTTCTTCATACATTTAGGCCGTTAGTGCCCAACTCTTTTTCTTTGTGAGGCCATCACCCTTTGTAATATCCCTCAAATAGGGATAGAGGAAAAACAACAATTTTCCCAAAAATATACAACAGAACCCAAAAAATATACAACAGAAAATTCTGAAATTTTATTTGCAAATAAGATATCCTTTAACAAACCCAGATTTAGACTTAGATTATTGATCTGATTTTTTGCTAATTTAAATAAATCTTTGATTATTTCTGAATTTAGACTCAGATTATTGATCTGATTTTTTTGCTAATTTAAATAAATCTTTGATTATTTCTGAAAATGGACAAGTCACAGAAAGAATAATCCAAATCTGCCCATAATTTATATAAATGGCTTACATTGATTTTTCCATAATTTTCTGAGATGAATATGATTAACAGTATGCAGATTTAGGCACAAATACCTCAGAAATATCTTCAAACCCTAGCCGCCCTTGCCAAAACCCTAGTAAACCAGCACTAAGTCTGTCCCACTTGTCCTTTCTGTTATTAGCTTCAGTGATGCTCAGAAACATGAAGACAAATTGCTGTAGATAATCCAAATCCGATCCTGATATTCTGAAACTCACCTCCCAAAATGGCCTCCAAACTTGATAATGAAGTGCAGCTCTGAAAAATGATGTGCTAGGGCATCACAGACCAAAGCCCTTCCTTCGAAAGACACCCTACCCTTCTGACTAGGGGGAGCCGTATATCTTTCCAAAACCAGGGATACTAAGGGTTTTCAAACTTAAGGCCAAAGATTGCAGCAGCAACAGAGAAAAGACTGATAACATAATGAGCTCGAAAAAAACCCTAAAATGTTATATAATGACTCTCAAAAGAAGGATTTAACCTTAGCCATTGATCCATTACCAACTCAATCCAATGCTCCAAATAAGATCCTTAATAAATGAACCGATAGACTTCTTGGAATGCCACACGCCCCCCGCCCCCCCCACGACCTTTTTGACACATGTTTAATAAAATCACTTAATGTACATGTCCTTTAAGTCATTAAATTTAAAAAGGGGAAAACTTAAATCCTTAGGCTAGGAATCACTTAAGTTGCATAAAAGGACATGCCCAAAACTTAAGAATAGAACAGGATATAAGCCAAGAATCACTTAAGTTGCATAAAAAGATGTGCCCACAACTTAAGAATAGAATAGGATACAAGCCAAAAACTCCGTACTTACCCAATAATGCTCTACATCCTCTTCCTCTTGGGTAATCCAAGAAAAGGACAACCCATGCATCATTAAGTCACATGGCTTGAGTTGGGGACATCACACCCTTTGGTGCATATCCTTACAAGGGGGAGTATAGAGGCTCTAGAGCTCCCATGTTGATCGCCTATTTTTTTTGGCCCACCAAAGTGATAGGAAGCACAAGATGGCTTTTGGATATGAGTACTTAACATGTTAGAGCTAATAGATTTGTGAGGTGGTACTTTTCTGAGCACACGATTACTACTCAGATTATTTAGATTCCTCAACTTGCTTTTCCTCGGCATCATGGCTCTACTCAATCTTGTCTACATGATTGGGCCTCATTTCAATGACATGAATCTACTACTTACTGGTTGCTCCTCAAACCACAGGGGGAGATTGGTGCAGTTGGGGACCAAGAACCCACTTAAGGGCAGTGTTGTGACCTTTTCACACGTCGCCCCATTCAAGATGGGGACCCCCTAATTTTTGCTCCGTTCCGGTCTTTTGGCTTGGGTTTTTCTTTTCTCTCGCTCTGTCTCTTTTCTGGTGTCCGTCTCTCGGGGGGTTGTGTTCGTCATTGAGCTTAAACGCGAAAATTCTGACCAAGTCTAGAAATTAGGGTTTCATCGTTTCTGGTCAGTCTAAGGTCAAATAAAGTGAGAAAATTGAAAATTGAACTTAATGTTGTTGTCAGCAGACATCCAGCAGGCTTCCAGCCAGTTTTCATCGAATTCCAAGGTACTTACTATTTTTAGTAAGTCTGCTATTCAGAACAATTTGTCAGCTATTTTGAGATTCCAATCATCACACTGCATTCAGGGTATATCAGACTGCTTGCGTGCCAAATTTGAGCAAAAACGGATAACTTACTATTTTTAGCAGTCCGGCTTCCGGCACGAATTTCAGGGTCCAGATGCAGAGATTTTCTTTGCATGTCTGGATATTCCTTCTGGGTTTTTCGAGTCCTTCGCAACGATGTAACATGCAAGTCGAGGTGACCACTTTCAGGATTCAGCCTTCCGAGGCTATTTTTAGGGTTTGCATGTCGAGCTTTTCTTTGCATGTCAGGTGATTCCTGATGGGTTTTTCGAGAGCTTCGCGATGGTGTGACATGCAAACGAGGATTCTCACCAAGAAGGAACTTGCTATTTTAGCGTAGAGTGTCCGACAAATTCCCAAATAGCTCAGATTCACGATCGATCGCAGCGTCGCCAGTAAATGAAATAAACTGAGATCTTTTGATACGCGATGCAATGCAAATTAGGGTTTGCTCGGAGCCTAAAAATAGGCATCAAAGTCAAAATCTTCAAATTGGTAAAACCACCGCGACCGCTTCAAGCCATCCGGTGAAATTTCGAAGTCAAACGGAGCACTTACCATTTATAGTAAGTCGATTGGAAACGTATAAAATAGTAAATCATTGCATTGCTGTCACCTACCGTGTCACGCGGGTGAGGATCGCCATTCAAATTTCAACCTCGACGGAGCTGGGAGCTATCAGAAACATGAGCTTACTATTTATAGTAAGCCACCTTCAGAAACAGGCTATAAATAGCAGGGTGACTAAAAGTGGCAGTGCCGACAGGTTGATAGGGTCATGAGGATGCTACGTTCAAAATTTCAAGTTGATCCGAGCTTCAGAGGCGCAAATTCAGAGGACTTACTATAAATAGCAGGGCACGTAAGCTGGCAAAAGATGATAAAAATTTGTCTAAGTCTGGAGTCTCGTCCAGCAGGCATATGGAAATGCGCCCACCTCAGCTAGAGGTATGGAAAATTCTAAGTATGGCGTTCATCCTGCTCAGGGGTCAAAATGCGCCCAAGGCAAGGAGGGTCAAAGAAAGTCAACGATTTTTCGTCCTGCTGCCAGGCTAAAATGCGCCCAAGAAGAAAGAGGGAAAAGTGAAAAAGTTTCTAAGTATGAAAAATCCGCCACCCTCATCCAAATGCGCCCAAGATTGATGTTTATCCTGCTCAGGGGTGAAATGCGCCCAATTTACAAAGAAGTCAACAAGTCAAACGTTTTCATCCTTTCCCCTAGGCAAAATGCGCCCAAACAAGGCTATGTCAGGACAAAAAAATGGAAGTTGAAAAGTCACATGAAGGCATTTGAAAGTTCGTCCTTCTCATGCATCAAAATGCGCTCAAGATGGAATAAAGTCAACAAGGTCAAGGAAATTTCGTCCTCCTCAAGGGGCAAAATGCGCCCAAACTTGTGCATGTCAAGACGAAAATCGGAATTCGAAAGGTCATCCTCCTCCTACATGGAAATGCGCCCATGTTTGGATGTGAAAAGTAATTAAAGGTAGTAATCAAGGTGAAGAATATTACCTAGACATGGTGAAAAATAGGCGTTATCCTCCTCCACACTAAGAATGCGCCAAGGGTGGTGAAGGCAAGGTGGTAGGTGTTAGGCGTTCAAAGTGATCAAGGTATGTGTGGCGTAATTTTTTTAAATTTCCTCTCAAAGTGTGATATGCGCCTAGGGAGATGGGAGTCATAAGATGTTAAAATATTTTCTAAGGGGTGATTTTAAAGTATCTTGAGGGCGTTAAAATATTTCAAGGTGTTGAGAATAAAATGCTAAGTGAAGTGTACGCCTATGTTGAAGGGAGTTATAAGGTGTTGGAAATATTTTGAAGGCGTTGAAATGTTTGAGGGCGCAGAGAATAGGATGAAGTGTGCTAGGCGCCTCAGGGGGAAAGTGAAATATTTTCTAAGTGTTGAACTCCTCTAAGGCGTTAGAAATTTTAATAAATTGCCTTTCAAGTGTGAAGTGTGAAGTGAAAAATAAGGCGTGCCGGGAACGAGTAAATTTTTTTTTTTTTTTTCTAAGTGAAGATGATACTTTTCTCGCTGGCGGGCAAACGATAACATTTTTCTAAGGCAAGTTCTCAAAATGCAAGAGATGATTTAAGTATTTTCTAAGGCAAAATTATTTTCCTTGGAAAATACGCTTAGAACTCAGATGAAATTTTTCCGGAGCACGAGCAACTTTTCCCAGTGATGAAGTCAGAGACGATGATAATTCAAGTTCTTCAAATTTTTCAAGAAGTCAGAGCAACACAGAGTGATCACAGGCGAAGAACGAATTTAAAGATGGAAATAATATTTTCTAAGGTTCAAAAAAATTGAAAAATTAAATGAACCCGTTCGTTGGGTACCCATGAATTCGAGGCGTTCTGAAGAAAATTTGCTTCTGGGTACTGAACATTTGCGATGATGAATGGATTTCCAAGTTTTCTGAGCTTCGCCGACACTTTTTCAGTGAAGAATTTAATCAGTGCTCGAATTGTGAATTTTCCTAAGGGAGAATTTTAAATTTTCTAAGGCAAAACGAATAAAATGTGCTTTCAAGATGGATTTTCTTCGAATGACGAGTTCGAGAGGAATTGCCTAGATAATTTTGATTAAATTCTTCGAAGATGAAAGTTCCAGAGCAGAAGAGAGTTAAAATTCGATTTCCAGTAACAGAGCTCCGGCTGGTGAGTAAAAAAATGATGAAATTAAATCAAATTTTCGAAAGCAAAATCCAGAACGCCAGTCAAAGTCAAGTTTCTAGAAGAATAATATTCCCGACGACTGGAGACAAGTGTCAGAAACACCAGAGAGGGAAAATTCGAATTCTTGAAGTGTAGTAGTGGAGTTTAATGGCACTGGCTAAAATTAACTTCTTCCAGAATTCGAATTTTAGCTATAAAATGAGCAAGTTTTTCACTCATTTTCATAGCTGGAAGTCGAACTTGCTCTAGGGTGAAGCATTGCAGTGAGTTGCTGTTGCTTGAAGGAATCTGAGTGTTGCTGAGTTGAGGAAGGACGCCTTAGGTTGCTGAGGTTTGAATTTTGCCGGAGGGAATTTGAAATTGTTGCTAAGAAGGAGACGCCTTGAGTTGCTGAGAGCTGAAGGGGGCGCCATTGCTGAAGTAGAAGAAGTACGCCATTGCTGAAGTATAGAAGTATTTGTTGAAGATTGAGGTTGCTTGTGAGAGGTACGGCTTTGCTAGTGTTGAGGCTGAAATCTGAAATTAGTTTAAGCTTAGTTGAAGTTGCCAATAAAAGAGACGCCTTGAAGTGAAAAGTACGAACTTGATAAAGTGTGAGATTGCTGATTGCTGGTTTGAAGTGCAAAGTTAAGAAGTTTAAATTGCTGATTGCTGATAGTAAAGTGAAATCATCAGAGTTCACTTAGAAATCCGTTCTAAGTGTCGGAATTCGAACTTATTCAAGAGAAGAAGCCGAGGTTTGCAAACATGAGAGTTATTGCAGCTTCTAGAATTCGACTGCAGCCCCTATCATGTCTTATTTTATTAAATTTAATTGCTGATGAATGTTCGTTATGTTGCAGATGGCTGAAGTGAGGACAACGAAAGGACGCTGGTGCCTCAAGGCAGTCGCGGATCAAGAACCGAAAGCAAAACATCTATGCCAGAGGACGGGTTTATTTCAAAACCGCAAGCGTTGATACCAATTTGGGCTCGGCTAACCCGAGACCCTTAAGAATGTGCTATTCGAATTGGAAGTCATCTGCTTCGGGTCACTTCAAGACAACATCGCCCGGCGGGACTATGGCGTACCGTTGGTTTTCCTCCGCCAGCCTATCTGTTCGAGCTTATTATGGAGTGCGCCAACTGTTACGAGAAAGAACACCGGTCGATCACGTCACCAGATGGCCAAGTGCTTGCCAACCTCACTCCGGCAGCCATTGGTGAAGCGGACTCGTACGGTAAACATGATCTACAAGCTCCAGTGGAGCGAAATGGATGGATGTATGCTTTGAACGGTGCATGGATAACACCTAATCGGATGAGCACCCAGCCATCTCGTATGGTTGCCAAACGTATCATAAAGCAGAGGACCTGAAACAGGAATATTGTGATCTTATCATGTTGCTGAGCAGGGTTGGTGGTTGCCCACAGTCCTACATTTTCGAGCCTTGGATGTTTTATTACATCAACCTGGTGTTAGAAGGAAAGGATTATGTCAATTGGGCTGAGATGATCAGCGATAACATACATGAGCAGCTCCTGAGCCTGAGGAGGACTAAAACGTTTTACATGAGCTCCTATCTTGTTTACATGTTGGCACGAATGACGAGGTACAGAGGGATTTCTTATAAGGAACCCGTCGGTTGTGGCTCTCATCAGTTCAAAATCCATGAGGCGTGTACACAGTTGCACCTGTCGAGCACAACCTACTACAAGCGTGTCAACGATTCATTCACCATGTACATCACGAGGCTGCTTCAAGAGAGGTTACATCACAGAATCTCTAGAGATGCCCATGAGCTAATTGAAAGGTATGGGTGCTGGTTTATACAATTTCCAAGATTTTCATACATTAGGCTGCAAGGATTTTCTTCATACCCTTATAGGCTGCCTAAGTACCCAACCGATAAGATAATAATGCTAGAGATAGCTAGACAGTTGCTGGCCTTTGACAAAATCCAGAAGAAAAAGAAGAAAGGAGGGATAGAGTTTCCAATTGTGATGGGCAACTCGGATGAGGTTTGTCCTTCGATACAGGCAGCTAGGAAGTTGAAGGAGCTTCAATTTTATCACTTCTCATATCATACAATCCGACAGCACTATGACCCACACCATAACATCAATTGGGTTCTGTCGGAGGAGTTCAAACATAAGGCCACCATAGAAGACTATTGGGCTGATGCAGTTGATGAAATTGAAGTAAGGGAAGAGAATGTTCTCTAGGTTGCCGAATACCTAATCGTGGAGTGTGAGGTAGTTCCAGCCCGACCGTTAATGATGATATGGATGTTGTTCATCCAGACTATGCAAATACAACTGATACTCCACTTCCGGCCTATAGATTGGTCATCGAGTCTGAGGTTGCAAGATTTTGATACTCTTTTCCATCCCTGCTATGACATTCACCAAAGACATGGGCTGATTGTGGAGGAGGAATGATTGAAAAGTAGGTCAATTGTTTTGACTTACAACTTGATGGGAGATCACAGGACGCCCACCACAGGAAGAAAGAAACAGATCACACGGGGTCCAGAGTCCAGAAAGAAAGAAATAGTTCAGCCAGAGCCTCCACGAGTCACAGTGGCAGCACCTTTGGAGACACGTTCTCCAAGTTTACAGGAGGTGTCCTTATTTGCTGATCAGAGGATTGTAGTGAATCAGGTACCAGTAGTACAGGATGATATTCAGCCTCCACGGAGGGAGTCAATTGGCCAGAAAGTGCCACCGTAAATCTTAGGATTTCGATCGAAGATGATGTGATGAGGGGACTATTACTGACCCTCAGTTTCAGCAGGAGTTAGAGGCGGCCATGAACGATGGCGATGATGATGATATAGTGTCAGGTGATACTCAGCCACTTGAGGACAATGAGCCTCGCCAGAATGAAGAAGAGGTTGAACAAGTTAGAGAAGTCGAGGCACAGGAGCAGCAGCCCTTCGATATACTGTATGAGGTGCCCGATTGGCTTAAGGATAGAATGAGAAGAAGCCCGAGTGAGGAGATTGATCCAGCAGTTGAGATGGAAGAATTTTTGAACCGGATCAGTGCTCCTCCACCGAAGAAGAAAGCTAGAAAATTTTCGAAGATCTCCACCGATGAGGATGGCTCTCGTACTCTTCACGTTGCTGTCCCACGAGTCGAGTGTGACCAGAATGAAGCAGTTCCTGAGAATTATGTGGTCACCACTCTGGATTTGGGACGCTTCCACCGGGTGCCCGATTGTTGAGGAGGTGATAACCCTTCCCTTAGTTCCCTCAAGGATAGATTGTTCCTAAGAAAGAAGGAAAATATAAAAGTTGAAACGAGAACACAAGGCTTAGTTGGCTATGTTCAGCAGCTTGTCTCAAGGTTTCGAAAGGGTGGATGTACCAAAGGTTGATAGAGCCTCCAGCCAGACATTCCTAGAGAGCTCCATCACCGGCTTAGTAGAGCTGGGGAGGATGGCACGTGAGGCGCATAAAATGGGTCACGGGAGTCTGTGACCGAGACAGAGAAATTTTATGGAGGACCTTGGCCTTGCCTTCAGGGGAATGTGCCTCTACCATTTTGGAATGCATGGATGTGGATCATGCTTGGGGCTTATGCCTCTATCTATCGTGAGTAAGGTGATCCAAAGATCTTGAGGTGTTGAGGCATGTGCCATTGCAGTTGCTGATTGATGGAGGTGTCATTCAGGCGAATGACCGATATGATTTCTCTCGGTGGTATTCTTCGGCTATCACAGGGCGTGGCTTCTTCGATGCGGCACAGGCGGATTCAGCCAAGGTACACAGGGCTATGGCCAACATCATAGACGGAGTTCAGAACACCTTTGAGGCCATATTTGCTAGGCGGCTGAATCCAGATGAGATAAGTTTTGATAATTTGAGGGGTTTGCTAGTTCCCTTCTTCGCAGATGTTAAGACCTTGTACAGATGACTTTGAAAATACTGCTACATTCTCCACTTTGATCTAGAACACCAGGATTCCTTGTTGCTTGGAGAAAATCTTGTACAAGGCACGAGCATTCAGTCACGGTGTTAGAGTTTCATTTGGATTGTGTTCCGCCTATTTCAGTTCATGAGGTTGAGGCCGTACTTAGCAGATTTGTTGAGTTGGCAGTCAGAGAGAAGGCTAATGGGAACACACTACTGGACGAGGATCTTCTAGAAGACTGAGTATGGAGCATTTATTGCATTTGCTATTTTGGGAGTGAGTGGGAATCTTTGATTCATTTAATGTACCACTCCCTATTCTGGCAGTTTTTAGGGTTAGGGCTGAGGTGGCACGATTCTGGCCACTCTATTGATTGTAACCCTAGCCGTCCTTTGGGACTTGGCTAGCTATAAAAGGGGGAGTCCCCCTCATTTGTATCATCAGATTAGAATTAGATAGACATTGGAGTAGTAGACATTGAGAGAGCATTAGAGCTAGATAGTGTAGTATTGTAGAGCATTTTGCATAATTTGGAGAAAAGAGAAAGTTTTCCCTTTGAAAACTTTTGAGGGGATTGTTGTGTAACACATTTTATGATAATAGATCTTTTCATTGATGATGGAATTCGTCTTGTCATGAAATGCTAGCAAGGTTTCTTCTTCCTTTCGTATCCAAGTAGCTTAGATTCATGCAAGTAGCTTACTTTGGTGTGTGGTGTTTTATTGAGATAGCTTCGCTTTATTCCATACCACTAGCGGCTTGTTGATGATAAGTCTGCCTTGCGTGGTCAACTGGACATTACATTGAGTTTAACTTCGGTTATGGTTTATATGCTTATATGCGTCGTTGTGATGGTGTATGCATGTTAAGTCATAACTTGAACATCTTTTGCTATTTCCCTTGAAGATTGCACCGATTTTGCTGAGGCTGTCCGACGGAGGCTAGGTGAAATCCGGTTGAAGTCTATTGAAACGAAGCCCCACATACCTTGCATTTAGAATAGAGTATAAATTTCTTAGGCCCTTTCCCTTTACTTTCAGCATATTTCTTATTAGTTTTAGGAAAAGATACACATTGCCAAATCATACACGTAAGAATTCCCCTTCAAAATCCTACATTAGTTGCTGACTGCAAGAAATCTGAACAATTGTGTAAGTCCCCTCGTACAAACACAGCAATACGCATCAACCAAACTGGGTCTATTCGCACTAAAGGAACCTTGGAGTTGAACATGCGAACTTTCTCGCAATCTTAGCGCATGGAATACTTTGATCAAGAGAGAACGGAGTAGCCCAAACTATTTTGTTCTTCGGCTGATTGGTGAGGTCACAAAAATCGCATCAATAGGCAGTAAATACTTGCAGCCTTAAAACTCAAAATACACACATATACATAATGCAGAAGCTTAAATGTAAAATACCATAGTTTATTAACTTCTTGTAGCTTTACACAATTTGCACCTAAAATATGTTATACTGCAATAACATTTCTTGTAGCCTGCTTTTCTATCTCACTTACAACATAGCTTCAGATACAACCATAACCCCATTACAATACCCTTTCAAATTGCAAGGTTTTATCTTTATTTTAGTACTTGTACGGAGTTGCTTTCTCTTTTCTTTATCTAGTTCTCTACATATGCCAGTGAATTCTCCTAATGAACAAAGATGAATTCCTCACTCTCTGTGGCCTGCTTTCTAACATCTGAGAGTCAACAATGAATCTCTATACCCTTTGCCCTTTAATCAGCCTTTCTTTTTATAATAGGATCAACTGTCTTTTTCCGAGTGATTCTCCTCCACAAAAACAAAAACTAATCTTTATATCTGTTGCAGCTCTGGGCCAAGAAACTGTTATAGTCCTTGTTGCCATCCTAAGTGATCCACAATAAACAGTCAAAAATATCTCTTGTGATAGATCCTGTCATAGATTCTGGAAGAGAACAACCACTTGATTTTTCTTGAATTGTAGCTGCTGTTCCCAAGGAAGGATAATTGAAAATTGCCACAAGGAAGAGCAATAGCCCATGGAATGGCCATGCCAATGTGTAAAACACCTACTGCCAACCCAAATCAGTTGCCAACAACCAAGAAACAGACACGGTCTTATGAAAGAGCTGTTGGCGTCAAGAATAAATGAAAAACCAAAAAGATATGTATTAGAGAAGCCACACACGATCATCAATGAAATGCTGCCATAGGTATATTCAAATCGATCAAGGATGAACAATCATGCTGAAACGAAATAATAATTGGCCAAGATCATCCATGCTTTAAAGAACTCAAATAGTATTAGCCATGTAGCCATTGGGACATTGCTGCATGCCAAATCAGAAGGATTGGATAAATCTCAACCTTCAATAAATCAGCTGCCATGAAAGATAAGTCAGCCACAAGAAAATATAAAGTTTTGCAATACAAAGACTATATTCTTTTTAGCAATAATGGATGCAGGGATAAATTGACCTTTTCAAAGCACCTGCAATGAGTCATGAATGATTGAAGCTCTCCAAAATGACTAGATTTCTTAAGCAATAAGATAGATAGGAATAAATCAAACTCATTACCTTCAAAGGTAGAAAGGGTGCGACAGTAGGCAGTTACATTGAGAGTTTAAGATATAACCATTTTTTAATTGTATTGTCAAAATCAACAATAATTGTTAAATCTGATTAATACCATATGTTACTGTGAACCTTAGAATTTTACCCTACTCTAACGTGCAAAATTACTTAAAATGCGAATGATAAAAGACTAAGAACACTTCAAGATTAGCCTAAAGAGTGATAAAACAAGAAGGAAAATGGACAAAACAAGATGCAAATGATTTCACCTTCCTTGCTGTTGAAGACTCCTTGGTTGGCCCTTGATTGAGATGATTTTGTGTGCTCCTTAGATGACTTTTGATGTAGCTAGATACAAGATTGAATGTGCAAAATGATCAAAAGGATGGCTAGATGATAGTGAATGAGTGAGAATGCAAATTGGCAGCATGTAGTTATAAAATGGCTAAGTGTTCTCTAATGCCCTTTGAGGAGGGGGTATTTATAGAGGAACTTGAATTCTCTAAAGAATTCAATGGTTGAGATTTATCCAACAAGGCCAAGATGAAGGGCTAAGGTGAGTTGAAGACTCACAAGCCCTCACATTTTGACATGTGGATTGTGAGGTGGATAAAGGTAGGATGATGTGGAGGTGATATGGAAGAGAGGTACATGATGTGGAGGAAGTGCAAGTACCTTGCAAGTACATTGGGAGGAAAAAGTGAATTAAAAATTCACAATGATTGGAAGAATCTGGTGGATAAGACGAGGTTCCCAAAAGGTGGGAATTTGTCACATGTGACTTGATGTGACAAGTCAAAGGTTCTAGAAGATGTATGGGAAAAGGGGATTCTAGGAGGAATAAAAGTGAATTAAAAGTTCACATGGGGAAGAGAGGAGCTTAGGGTGAATAAAAAGGAATTAAAAATTCCTTGGGGGATGGGGAGAGTTGACCAAGGTACTAATTAGGTTTGACTAATCAGTAATTAGAGGATAATTAGGGGTTAATTAGGATTAAAACTTGCAAAAGTTGGAGGATGTGACACATCCTAATCAAGGATTAGGCATGTGCACATCCTTAATGAAGAGATTAGGAAATGGATTAGGATTAGATGAAAATGACATGTGAGGAATTAAATAAATGTAACATTTATTTAATTCCTTTGATGAAAAGAGGATTAAGGTAAGGTATTTATATTATTTAATTAACTTGGATAAGAGGATGTTTAGATGAAAAGTGATAAATTTGGATAAATTAAGTGTCCAAATTTGGATGTCTACAGTTACTAATCTTGAATAGCAGAAATAACCTTTTGTTTGATTCTTTTACCACGAAGGACCAAGGTTAAACATTGAAATGTAGACCTCCTGAAGCTAAAATCACACAATCCTCTTGTAGTTGAATAATACGTTATTCCATCGTAGAGTAACAAACGGTCTTGAAGGAAAAAAACATAAACTCCACTTGTAACAATTTCTGTAGCAGTCAAATTAAATTATAAAACCATCCTATAGCAGCTTAAATTAATCTTGCATCAACTTTTGAGAGTCTTGAAGTAACTTATAAACATTTTGTAGCATGGCTGCAAGTTTGAAACAGATAATTAACTTTGAATTCTTCTTGTAGCTGCCTTTGAAAAGCAGATTGATGAAGCCACAAAGTATCAAACACACCAAAAATGAAGTAGAAAACTGAAACCAGCAAATATTTTTGGTGATGTGGGATTGTACATGGAGTTGGATGCTCCTGCATCATAGACTTGCATTATTAGCTTCTTTTCTACCATAGGAGCTACATGGCCTTGGATGTTAGAGGATTTTCTAGAGGAAGTGCTTTGATTCCTCCTAGGATATCCTAGCATGTCTTTTTGACCTTGGATACTACCCGATGAGCATTATCTCTCATGCTGACTGATGATGGCTCAAACTCTTCCATTTTAGACATTGATAGGGATATTCTATGAGATTTCCTTCTAGTCTATTCTGACACATGCTTTGTAGGCTCTTATTTTCCCTTCAGTGCCATTTGTATTGCTATTTGTTAGTGGCATAGTGCTTTATTTTATTTTATGTGCTTTTATTGATTTGATTCTAGGGTTCGCTCTTCCTAGAACCCTTTATTGTTAATTGCTGTGACCTCTAGTCCCAGTAATATAATGTCATCTTCAGGATAGCATGTGGATGTGAAGGAACTCTTAATGTGAAGTAGAGCTTTGTAAAGCCAAGAGGGCAATGCACTACCTATATTACTATGGATTAGTTGCATGAGGAGCAAGTGTGGAATGTCCCCTATTTAGTCCTAAGCCTATTAGTGACCGTTAGCCTATTTTCGGAGTCTCATAGGCTATTCAGAGGCATTTCAGAGGATTCCAAGGTTCTTGGAGGATTCTTGCCAGCACTTTCAAGGTGTATTTGCAAAGGGTTGCCAGAGTGTTTTCTGGGTTTTTTGAGATCCTTGGTGGGCAATATTGCTATTTTTGGTTATTCTTATTTTTAGTAAGTTTTAGTGCACCTCAGTTTGGACTTATATGGAGTTTGGACACACTTACTATTTTTAGCAGTTGCTATTTTTAATAAGTGTTATTTTGGGCAATGGGTTCTGGCAGCAGTTTAGAGCAAGGTTGGTAGTTTCAATGGCGAGTTTTGTTAATTTTGGCATATTATTTGTCCATCATTACTTAAGTCCTTGAAAAAGTTAATTTGATGACTTAAGTTATAAAGTTATTATTTGATCCCTTGTACCCCACTTCTAGACTTAACAACTTAAAGCTGTTTTAAAAAGGGGAAACTATATTTCCTAAGTTGGACACCCAAATGGAGGGATTAGTGAAAATAAAATAAAATATTATATTTTCTCAAAAAGGGGGGGTGTCCCATTTGGAAGGAAAAGGTATTATGAAATCGGAGCCCTAATTTCTATATAAGGCCCTGTTGTGCTCTCATTTTCATTATGCAATCTTATGATAATGAAGTGCTATCGGAGTGAGGATTGAATCCTTCAAGGACTTTGGAGACGAAAGCCTTCAAAGTTGCTTCTTGTTTCGGGGTTGAAAGATACTCCCTAGCTAGCTTGGGTGTGGCTTCATTGCAGGAGTCACCATTGGAGCTTATTGGTGATGGATTTCAATTTGCTTTCACTTTTGGCTGCATTTGATGTTTTCTAGTTATGTATTTGGTGTGATAGCTAATCTTGCAGAGTTTTTTGGAGGGATTGGAGGAGATTTTTCAGAGTTACTTCTTGCTGGTCATGCCCTTTTTCCACCTCCTAGGCCATACCATTTTGTGAACAGCAGTGTGAAGCAACGAAGATCTGATTTTGGGTATTGGACCTATCATCTTCTCTACCCTGGGCGATCCTATGCACCAATTTCCAGAATTTATGGTGGAGAACTGAATTTTCTAGAGGCAGATCACCCCCTTCCAACGCTGTACCATTGCTGATTGGTTTAACAAATCTCATGTCTGAATAGGTAGCTGTCAATTGCCTTCTTTTCCATATGGACTTTAACAATCATGATTTGTGTGGATTGCAAACTTGCAGTCTGAAAGTAGCCTTCCAAATTGATGTTCATATCATAATGTTATTATGAAAGTAATTGGTAAAAAAATAATTTGATATATTACATGAAGCATGAGCTTCAATATATAGAATACAAGGATCGATGTTTCCATTATGAAACAATCGAACAAAGACTGAAAATAGAAACTATCTAATAATATACAGCCAGTTACAAAATTGACCATTAAATAGATATAAGTTTAATTATTCTAATACCCTCCCTTAATGGTCAATCTGTCAACTACACCAAGCTGCCCTCTGAATTTGACAAACTTATCTAGACTGAGAGACTTGGTGAGAATATTTGTTGTTTGCTCCTCTGTCGGAATATACAACAACTGAACTGATCCATCTTCAACAAGCTTCCAAATGAAGTGACAATGAGTTTCCACATGCTTGGTTCTTTCATGGAAGACTGGATTTTTGGATAGTTTGAGAACTCCCTAATTGTCACAGAACAAGGGAGTCGGACCTGCTTGAGATATTTGCATATCTGCAAGCATTCGACAAAGCCAAATTGCCTCACAAGCTGCCTTAACTGCTCCCCGATACTCTGCTTTTGTCGAGGAGAGGGCCACTGCTTGTTGCTTCTTACTAGTCCATGTGATTGCACCAGATCCCAAAGAATATATACCCAAATGTTGATTTCTTGTCATCAACTGAACCTGCCCAATTTGAGTATGTGAAACCACTGAGTCTAGGATCGTGTCTCCTGGTGTAAATAAGTCCAAAATTAGAAGTGCCCTTCACATAACGTAGCACATGCTTCGCTACTACCCAATGATCAACCTTGGGGGCTGTCATGAAGCGTGAAATGTAGCTTACTGCAAAACTGAGATCAAGTCTAGTGGCAGTGAGATAGATGAGGCTGCCCACTAGTTGCCTGAACAATGATTCATCCACTACAGATGAGTCTGACTGAGCTGACAACTTGAGCCCTTTTTCCATGGGTGTGGAGGCAAGTTTGCAATCCTGCATTCAAAACTTATCCAGTAGACTTCGAGCATACTTGGACTGGGAGATGAAGATATTGCTCTCTGTTTGCCAAACCTCAACACCTAAATAGTAATGCAAAAGTCCCAAATCTGTCATGTCAAATGTGTTGGACAAATCTTGTTTGATCTCAACAATCAAATGTGCCGAACTGCCAGTAATGATTAGGTCATCC
This sequence comes from Sequoia sempervirens, assembly GCA_007258455.2. Taxonomy (NCBI): domain Eukaryota; kingdom Viridiplantae; phylum Streptophyta; class Pinopsida; order Cupressales; family Cupressaceae; genus Sequoia; species Sequoia sempervirens. The sequence goes on along the minus strand of VDFB02060216.1, from coordinate 9,928 downwards.
ACATAGATAACAAGAATAAGAATGTCACTTCTAGTATGTTTGACATACAGATTAGAGTCAAATGGACTCCTTTGAAAGCCATGATCTATGAGATACTTGTCAATCTTGATATACCAAGCCCGAGGAGCCTGTTTTAGGTCATAGAGTGCTTTTACCAGTCTGCACACCTTGTGTTCTTTACCAACAACTTCGAACCCTGAAGGCTGTGTCATGTAGACTTCTTTCTTCAACTCACTGTTAAGGAAAGCACTCTTAATGTCCATCTGATGTACTTTCCAACCAAACTGGGCTGCTAAGGCAAGGACAAGTCGAATGGTACTCATCTTGGTTGTAGGAGCAAAAGTCTCCTCGTAGTCAATGCCTTCCTTCTATAAGAACCCCCTAGCAGCTAATGGGCTTCTTCTTGGAGGAAGATCAGAAAGGACCCAAGTGTGATTCTTCTCAAGACTCTGGTATTCAGCCTCCATAGCTTGTTCCCACTCAGGAATTCCTTTAGCCTCTGAATATGTCTAAGGCTCATAGACACTGTGAATGTTGGTCATGAGAGCAAAATTAATTGTATGCTGCTGTTTTCTCTTGTTTCTAGATGATCTACCATCAATGAGCTCAACATTATGAAGATCACCAATAGTCTTAGCCCACCATTTAGGCCGGAGAGTAGAAGTACCAACATTAGATGTAACAGGAGGAGTTGGAACTAGTTGTGAATTTGGAACAGGTTCATCAGGTGGAAGATCAATTTCATCTGGAGGAAAATCGGGTTGAGCGTCATCAAAGATAGAATCTTCATCATCCCTCCCATCAGGTGGACCTAACGGAATACAGACACCCAAATCAAAAGCCTTCAAAGGCCGATCCTCAAAATGTTGCACAAACGAGAAAAAGTGAAAGGGTCCTCGTTCTTCATCAAAGACAACATCCCAATTGAAGATGAGACGATCAGTGTCTACATCAATCAACCGGTAAGCCTTATGGTTGTCACTGTAACCTGTGAACATAAGCTTTTGACTCTTGGAATCCAACTTAGAGTGCTTGGCATTCGGAATCCATACATATGCTAAAGAGCCAAAGGTTTTTAGATGATTGATCTTAGGTTTTTGACCAGTCCAAGCTTCCTCAAGAGTCTTCCCCTTAATAGCCTGTGTAGGGGACCGATGAAGGAGATAGACAACAGTGTAGACTGCTTTTGCCCAAAATTTATTAGGAATACTCTTGTGTTGTAAAATGGAGCGGGCCATCTCAGTGATTGTACGATTGTGCTGCCCTACAACACTGTTTCGTTTAGGAGCGTAGGGTGTGGTTAACTGGCATTTGATTCCATGTGTATCACAAAAGTTGGTGAAAGCAGTAAAACAAAATTCCTCCCATTATCTGACCTAAGAGTGATTATGCAACAACCAGACTCTTTTTCTACTAAGGCCTTCAATTTCTGAAATACAGTAAACACATCTGATTTTTGTCTAAGAAAGTACACCCACTTTTTACAACTGAAATCATTAACAAAAAGCAAGAAATACCTGCAACCAGTAATAGAAGGTGTATTCATTGGTCCACATGCATCAACGCGAACGAACTGTAGTACCTTAGAGGCTCGCCATGAGTCACCATTTGTGAACGGTGTCCTGTGCTGCTTCCCAGCTTGACAAGCTCCACAAACGCCATGATGCTGGGTCTGGATCTCAGGTAAACCAGCTACAAGTCCCTCCCGAGCTAGTTGAGAGAGATAGTGTACATTTAAGTGCCCATATCGCTGATGCCAAAGACTGGTAATAACAGAGTTTTTGGCTGCCATGGCTAACTTTGGAGAATCACCTGTATCCACAAGTTTGTATAGACCATGATCCTCAATACCAACAACCATAATGGTGCGAGTCTCTCGATCAACAATGGAACATTTATGTGCACTGAATACCACATCTAACTAAAGAGAGTGCCGCATGATCTGATTGAGATAGAGAAGCTTCAGTTCCATGCCAAGAATGTAGTATACATTGAAGAATATGAGATTCCTCCCACTAGATTGAATCTGAACAGTGCCCTTACCGACAACAGTATACTCTTCACCTCCAAAAATAACCGAGTCAATGAAAGGAGAGAAGTCTGTGAACCAATCACGCCGATGGGTGAAGTGTTGTGAAGCACTTGAATCAATGTATCAGGCAGAGGATTTCACATGATCTGCAAGTCTTTTAGCCATAAAAGCATAAAAGGCAAGTTTCTTCTGCTCAATGTGCTCGGCAACTTTTGCTTCTGCTGAGACCCTCCCTGCTTCTTCTGTTCAAAAGCCAAATGCTGACGACAATCCTTCTTCATATGACCATATTTGTGGCAATAATTAAATTGAATGTTCTTTTTCTTAGGGCTGCCCAGAGGTTGACCTGAGCCTTTCTGTTGCGAGGGTTGACCTTTCCCTTTGTTCTTAGGCTGAGTTTTGATTGCAAAAGCTTGCTCTGTAGAGGATGATGAGGCACTTCTACCAAACTGTTGTTTGTAGCGTTCCTGCTGCAAGAGGACAGTACAAAGCTCCGAAAACTTCAGATCAACATTAGTATATGTAATGTTGAGGGTTTCAACAAAGTGCTCATAAGACTTCGGTAGATTTTTCAAGGTGATTACTACCATGTCTTCTTCCTCCATCTTCCAACCAATCGCCTCTAACTGATCACAGATGTCCTGAATCTTTGTCAGATGCTCCTGTAAGGACATTCTCTCATCCATCATGATGGAGAACAGCTGGTTTTTCAAAAAGAATGCACAGCTCTTGTCGGAGGTCTCATGCAAGGTTTTCAAGTGCTCCCAAATCTTTGCAGCTGATTTGCCAGATGGAACCTGTGGAAGCTAATAATCAGTAACTGAAAGCTTAATGAGCATCACCGCTTCACGATTTTGCTCGTCAAACTTTTCCTGGGCTTTATCTGCTGTTGTGGGACGAGTAACATTGCCTAGAACAATTTGATCAAGGCAGCGATATTCAAAGATAGTCATCATTCGCTGCTTCCAAGTATTATAATTTTTGTCGTTGAATCGCTGACTGCCTTCCAACATAATGTTGGTCAAACTCGCCATCTTGCATGCTTTTCGAGACACGAAAAACAAGGCAAACAGAAGAGGCGATAAAACAAATTACATTGATCTTGAAAGATTGAGGTAGTTTTAGGAACAAAAATCAAGACATCCGTTGACACAAATTCCAAGGCACAGGTTTTGAGACACCCAAAAAATCTAATGACTACCCATAAATCCTCTCGAAAAAACCCAGAAAGAATCTGGAATCAAAATTTTTTTTTGACTTCAAATCAAAGGGTTTTTTGAAAACCCTAGTTGCCAAAACACGTTTTTGAAAAAATACCCAGAAATTGCCCACGATTTTTAGTAGAGGCAGGATTTTTACTGAAAATGTGTCACCAAAAGGTTGCGCCCAACAAGTAGAAAGAAATGTGCTCAGAAATATGATAAATTGCGTAAAAAAAAAAGGCAAATCGTGCCCAACAAGATCTTTCAAAATCGCGGCCAGAGAAGGATACAAATCGTGCCTAGATGCGTTCAGGAGAAACACACGACCAAAAACAATGAAGAAATTGCATCCTCAAGGAAGAAACGCGCATTTTAGAGAGGAACAAAGAAAACATGGGTCAAATTGCGTTTGGATGCAAATACAAAACGCACACTAGAAAAAAACGTGTTGAGCAAAAAGGATCATGGTCACGACGCCAATAAAAGCGCCCAGAAAAACTATAGAAGGGTGCCCTCAAACATGAGAGGAAGCCAAAAACCCTTGTGCGAAGACTAATTGCGATTTTTTCAGAAAAAAATTGCAGAAAAAAACCACGCTATATCAAAGACTAAACATGATTTTTACAGAGACTTTAAAAATCACGATAGGCGCCAAAATAAGTTCTAGCTTTGATACCATATTACAAAGGTAATTGGTAAAAAAATAATTTGATATATTACATGAAGCATGAGCTTCAATAAATAGAATACAAGGATTGATGTTTCCATTATGAAACAATCAAACAAAGACTGAAAATTAGAAACTATCTAATAATATACAGCCAATTACAAAATTGACCATTAAATAGATATGATTTTAATTATTCTAATAAATGTAAAACTATATGGTAGTAATGTAGCCTTTGGGCATTTTGTTATAAGTTTATAAATTATAACTTGTAAGTTGTATGTTATTTTCTAATATCACAATTCACATGCATATTGATAATGAATTCTGAATTCTGAATGCATATTGAGTATTGACAATGTTAGAATATTATATTCTACTTGTATTAATGGTCAATACTACTGTTGCTACAGTAGTTAGTAGGTGAGGTAGCTAGACATCTTAAATGTCTACAGTGATCTACCTCCTCTATATATTGTAATCATCTCCTTTGTTAATTCAAACAATTTCTAGCCCAAAATTGTTTCATGGTATCAGAGTAGGTCTGAGCTTGTCTCCCTCACGGGAGGGCTCAGGATTCTGGGAGGGCTTCTGGGTAATTTCCTGGGCTCTCTAGAAGCCATAATCCGAAGTTAGGGTTTCTGGGTAAATTTGTGGCTGCTTGGTTTGAGAATTTTCGAGGGCTTTTGAAGTCTGTAATTCGTGATTTCTTTATCACGTGTGATTGTCTAGGACCACGTTTTTTCCTCTACAGCTCGCGCGATTTCGCGTTTCTTGTTTCAGTTGCAGCGTAACCTTCTGCGCTAGGACTTCCTTAGATTTTTGACCCGCGTTTTGGTGCTTAGTTTTTCGCGCGGCTCTGGAGCGACGGCGTTTGTGTTCGTGCCCTCATCTAAAATGCGTTTTTCGCGTTTGTTCTTGGTCGAGATTTTTCGTCTCTGCCCGCGCGATTTCCGTTTTTGCATTTTCTACATTCTCACGTTTGTATCTGCTTCACTCATGTCTCTTTGAGACTTCGACCTACGAGTGTTTATACAGCACACGGATTTGCACGTTTTTGCTCTTTCTCGTGCACGCGATTTGCAGGATTCTTGTTGGCCGCGGATTTCCTCACTACTGGGCGTGTTTTTGATGCATTCAAACCCGCATTTCTAATGCTGGTTTTTGAAGCCGCGATTTTCATGCATTTTGCCGCGATTTGTCATGAAAGCTGAACGCGTTTTTCTCTTCCGCCTTCAAGCCGCGATTTTTCTTGGATCTGGTGGCAACGCGTTTTTCAAGCTCCTGTTTGATCTCCTGGTCGAGCTCTATTTTGTGCCTGCGATTTCTCCAAAATTCTGGGTGCGCGTTTTCATCTCTTTAAGCACAAATTTCTGATGACTTTGGACGCGATTCATGCCCTAATCGCGACGTTTTGAGTCTGTTTCTATGAAAAATGAACTTTAGTTTCTTCTTACCACATTTTTGTGGAATTTCAAGCTGACCATTAAGGGAGGGTGTTAGAATATTATATTCTACTTGTATTAATGGTCAATAGTACTGTTGCTACAGTAGTTAGTAGGTGAGGTAGCTAGACATCTTAAATGTTTACAGTGATCTACCTCCTCTATATATTGTAATCATCTCCTTTGTTAATTCAAGCAATTTCTAGCCTAAAATTGTTTCAGACAATGAATTTTGAACACAAATGTTATATGTTAAGGTTCTCTAATGTATATTATGCATGCTTTATCCATATTTTCATATGAATATTTAAAATTTCCCTATATATTTAAAATTTTCCCTATATTTTATATAGCTGTCCCCTTTGCCGTCCCCTAGCCGTCCCCCAAAATTGGCTTGAAAAATCAGGGACTTGGGGACTCATCCCTTGCCATCCCCGTCCTAGAAACTCGGGGTAACATTGGTGTAGAAGCTTCGGGAGTTTGTTGGGTGGTGTTGTTTGGAGTTGACTATGTCAGGGGCACTCTAGTTTTGCATTCTCTTTTCTTTTGCTGAGGGTGTGTTACTTGCATGTGATTTGCAAGTTTGCAAAGACTCAAGATTGGCCAATGTTTGTACTTGTTGATAATAATGTCGCATTAGTACATTTTGTTCCTAGTTGTGAAAGGTAAGTTTTGTTGCAGCATTTATTGTAGAGCAGAGAAGCTGGAATGGGAAATGTGCAGGGATTGAATAGGATGGCGAAGACAATAGAGGAAAGATGATGTAGCTTATTCTTGGGTTGCTCTTGAGGCCAATAGTTGCCGTTGCATGGAGGTAAGAGACATGAGGTTCAGATAATGCTTCCAAGGATTGTGTAGATGGCTCGCCTTTACATTTTTTCTCATGTGTTGTTTGGATCAGTTGATTGGCAGATCACTCTGTTTGATTCAACATGTTTGGGGAATGAATGGACTTGGCTAATGACAAGTCATGTTGAGGAGGATTCTTGAGTTGAGGGTTCTTCAGTTTATTCTTAGTTTGGTGAGCTTTTGGGACCCAAAATCTCTTGGTTGGGGAGGTGTGATCCAAAAAAAATTGGTTCTCTTTTGACATTTGGAACAGTGGGGTCCTGTCATGAGTGTAGTGCTATTGCCGGGCAAAAAACAAGTCATATAGAGTCAAAACTTGAATATTTTTAGATTCCTGTCAGAAAGCTATGCAATTTCAAAAAAAGGCATCCGATTTCAAGTCTGTATGAGGAAGTTATGGCTCTGGCAAGTTGCCATTGAAGTGCTTTTAAACTGCCACAATTATTGTCAAAGTGTTTTGAGTTTGTAAAATGTTGTAATATCCCCAATGGGATCTGCCCTAAAATTTTTGATTTATTTTCTGCACTTTTCAGATTTAGTTTTTTTGCTCAAACCCTAGGACTGAATTCTGATTTTAATTTTCAGAATGATAAACACTTATAGGCATCCAATAAACATATGCCAAACATATAGATATCATCAACCATGATAATAACCATGAAAATCAATCATCCAAGTGCCAAACATAGGTCCAATAAATTTGATTTCTGATTAAAGAAGTCTGCTACTACAAAACTGAATATCCAAACATATGCCCAGATTTCTGCTCTACAAATCAGACCTAAAAATTTGATTGTACATACCAAATATATGCAAAATAGTCTTCAAATATTATACCCTAGATGGGTGAATTCCTCCTTGGCAAGTGCTTAGGGTTTGCTACTCCAAATATGCAAAATCACTCTCCAAAGATGGGCACTCAAGTCTGCTTCAAAGCGATGCTCCAAATTAGGGCAAAGCCCTAATGCAATATGCTCACAAAATGCCACATCAATGCTGCCCCAAATCTGATCTTCAATTCTGATTATGCAATGGTGCTCCGAACCTCCAAATGTCTCTAATGAAGTGCAATTAGAACTCTGTCATGAGTTCTCCACAAGATGAGTTAGGGTTTCGTCCAACTCACCACATTCACAAGGGTTTTTGTCCTTGGAATGAAGCCCAACCAAAGTTGCAGCCAAAGAGAAGAATCTCCAAAATGAAATAAGATATGAATGGATGCCCAAAAGACTTGCACTTTACTTTCTTTTATAGCTCTCCAAAATAACCTTATCAAGGCCGACCTCCTTAAGCAATATATTCTTATTTTATTTGCTTGTTTTGTCGGAACCCTGGTGGTTCTCTGATCAAACCCTAATTGATTTTTTTGTCGTTTTTGCAATTTTTGGGTTTTTTGTGATTTTGAAGGTTTTTTGACAATAATGTAAAAAATGCGATTTTGCTTATAAATGCAAATAAATTCAAATAAATTCTAGAAATCCATATAAGCTTAGTTTTTTGATCATAGATGATAGGCGTTGCATTACATTTCACTTCTAAGAATTTTACAATAGCCAGTTGCAGAGTATGAAGGAAATACAGAACACTAAATGAGAAAAACCTGATTTAAAATGGCGGCTGCAGCTGATTGAAGAATGTACGGCCAGAATGAATGAAGGTTTCTCTGAGCTTCAAAACCAACGCACAAACTTAGTTGACCAAGGCGCCCAATAATCCCAAGCCAGAAGCTGAGAAGTGGAGGCGTTCCTCTGTGAACAGATTTGTACGGCCCCTGCTGGTACGGCCTGTACAACAGCAATTAATGAACAGTACGGATTCTTGAAACTTGTGCCAGAACTCAGATGAATGGAAATGGATGAAGTCGCCTCTGATGGAAGTTGAATAATCTCTGCTGAATGTTGATGAATCTCTGTCTGATTAAATGCTTAAGCCCAATCTGTGACTTCTGAATGAAATCACCAAGTGCAATCTTCAGCTGGTATCTCACAGCCTCAGTATGCCTGATCTCTGAAGAGGTTACGTTCTCCAGAAACGATGTTCGCCAGAAACCCTAGGGTTTGCAAACTCCAAAGCTCAGATGCTCAGTAGACAAAATTGAATAATAATCAAGATCGTTCGATTTTGCCTGTGAAGAGTAATATATTCTCTTCTTTGAAAAATTCGACCTAATCCCTTCATTAAAATAATCATTTAAATAAATGATATAATATTCACTTTTTGAACTTAGGAAAAGGATTAAATAATTGGCGTCCACTTTTAATGAGCATTAAATACTCATTAAGTCACATTATAATAATATATTATAAAGTATAATTAAAATACTTTATAATTGAGCCAATTAATTAAATACTTTAATATTTCAATAAAGTGACTTTATAATAAAGTCAAATTATTAAATATTTAATAATCCATGAATTACTCCTTATTTCTCCGTCAAATCAACCATCTGCTGAACTGGGTCGAATCTGAGCTGATAAAGTGCACCAGGTGCCCTGCCCGAAATAGCAGCTTCCGCCTGACCTAACTTTCTAAAAATAGAAAGTTCTCTGAAAAGACTCTCTGGAAGATTCTGCGAAGGCCCAAACCTGACACACTGCAAACTGGAGCTAACCAACACGAGCAAGCGCCAAAAAGGATCCCCTGGGCACTCTCAGCCATACGAGGATCAAATGATAGGCTAACCTCGTCACCAGCTGTGCTGACTAGGATGGGGACATGACAGTCCGCCCTCCCTGAAATTGCTTGTCCTCAAGCAATCTCAACTCTGGATGCTGTAAAATCGCCTCTGACTCCCATGTAGCATCCTCAAGCTGGCAAATCTCTCCACTTGACCAGATATTCCCTGATCACACGCCTCCGAAGGTGTCTCTCTCTCATATCAAGGATGGCCTCAGGTACTAGTATCAGTTTCCCTTCATCATCAAGGGGTGGCAAAACTGGAGAGGGAACAACATGCTGACCCAATGCCTTCTTCAGGCGAGAAACGTGAAATACATTATGGACCTTGCTATCAGCTGGCAAGTCCAACTCATAAGCAACCTCGCCCACTCGTCTGACAACACGAAATGGACCATAGTAGCGAGGTTTAAGTTTCTCAGCCCCACTCTTCCGCAGAGTAGACTGACGATACGGCTGCAGCATGAGGTACACCATATCACCCACCTCAAAACTGCGCTCAACCCTCTTCTGATCAGCATACTGCTTATGCTGATTCTGTGCCTGCTGGATATTGTCTCGGAGAGACCTCAAGATGTCCTGCTGACTCTGCATCATATCACCTGCACTCGGCACTCTGCTATCGCTCAAAATCAAATCCAGAAGGTTGGGCGCCTCATACCCGTACAATGCCATGAAGGGGGTCATCTGTATCGTCATATGGTGAGTCGAGTTATAACAATACTCGCACAAGTAAATCCACCTCACCCAAGCTCTCTGCTGACCAGCTATATAATTGCGCAAATAACCTTCCACCCACTTATTGACAATCTCTGTCTGTCCATCGGTCTGTGGATGGTAGCTGGTACTCGGTGTCAGCTCGGTCCCACAAAGTCGGAACAACTCCTGCCAAAAGTTGCTCATGAGCCGGCTGTCTCTATCGCTGACTATCGTCCGAGGCAATCCATGCAATCGGAAAACCTCTCTGAAGAACAACTCTGCAGTCTGCGATGCTGTGAAAGTAGTCGTAATCGGGAAAAAGTGGGCGTACTTAGTCAACCGATCGACCACTACATAA
>VDFB02060215.1:0-53710 GCA_007258455.2 Sequoia sempervirens | reverse complement strand
CCATGTTTTGCAAGCAAATGGTCGGTCATTTGCACATTGGCAGGATTGCTAAAATATTCCTCAAGTGTGAGTTCAAGTTGATTAACCATGCTCTCTTCTCCATGTGGCGAGTTATTCTGATTCTCAGTGTTGGAGTGTGATGAAGTACCATTGTGAGGGTCATGTAAGATGTTGGTACCCTTGTTGGGATCTGATGAGGTGTTGTTGGGATATTGAGGATTGTTGGATTGGGCATTTTGAGCTTGAAGGTCGGCCATCTTCTTTGCTTGTGAACGGGTCTGAACGGGCATGCAAATGCTAGATGAGTAGGTTAATGTCTTTGTCAAATGATTTGATTGTGATGGAGTGTGGATTGGATCTAATTAGACTTCGATCAATTGGATTGGATTTAAATTGGATTGGATTGGACTTGGATTTGATTGGATTTGATTGGATTTGATTGGATTCGGATTTGATTTGGATTTGATTGGATTTGGATTTGATTTGATTGGATTTAGATTTGATCAGATTTGATTGGATTTGGATTGGATTTGGATTGGCTTTGATTAGATTGGATTGGATTGGATTTGGATTTGATTTAGATTTGATTGGATTTGATTTGGATTGGATTTGATTGGATTTAGATTTGATCGAATTTGATTGAATTTGGATTGGATTTGGATTGGCTTTGATTAGATTGGATTGGATTGGATTTTGATTTGATTTAGATTTGATTGGATTTGATTTGGATTTAGATTTGGATTATGAAAGGTGTGAGGGAAAGACCTTAAGCTTGATCACGTGAGATTACCCTTAGTAACCCTAGAGCTTTGATTGATTAATAGGATGATTACAGCACCGAATCCACCTTAAGCTAGGAATGGATTGATTGGGCCGAGGATGATAACTTGCAACACCGAATTCACCTCAAGATAGAGGCAAATTGATTGGGTTTGAAGTTAAAGACTAATAATCAAGTTCAAGCGCTACGGTCAATTTAGGTAACCACTTAGTAATACAAGGTTAGGACGGTTTGGCTATGGGTGGTGCTTGGAGATGCGAACGATAAGAAATGATTGGTGGATTAGGAAGAAATTAGAATGAATAGGGGGTTAAGGATAATTGTGGAGAATGTATGGGGTTTTAGAATGGTTGCACGAAAGTTTGGAATAATGAGATGGAGGTTTAGAAGGGATAAATGGAGGTTTTTGAAGGTTTAAAGTGACAAAACGAAGGTTTAGGATGATGAGGTAATGGTTGGGAATGGTGAAATGAAGGTTAAAGGCTGAGTGAATCCAAATGGGGGGATTTCAGGTGTTCAGGAGGGCGTAATTGCACTTCTGCAACAAAACAGGGGCGTAGCCGCACTTCTGCAGCAAAACAGGGGTGTAGCCGCCCTTCTGCAGCAAAACAGGGGCGTAGCCGCACTTCTGCAGCAAAACAGGGGCGTAGCCGCACTTCTGCAGCAAAACAGGGGCGTAGCCGCCCTTCTGCAGCAAAACAGAGGCTTGGTTTGATGCAAATGGCTATGGCAAGGACTTTAAAATGATAATGATAAGGCCAAATTGTTAGGAATTCACTGGTTTCCCACAAGAAAACACTCCCAAGCAAATACAACCCTATTATTAGTGTTGAGGGTATGGCAAAAGTGGTCTTAATCTAGGATGCATAAGGTATCTAGGGAGTCCTCGATATACTCTCGGTACGTGAGGCACAACCGTGAACACCAGCCCGTCACAAGCGTGAGTCGGGAACCCCAGCGAGATACTAAAGGGCTCGGACCAACTCTTCACGTCTATCTAGGTATCACCCTAGCTTCGACGCTCCGCCAATTACGACGTGACTGGATTGGGGTACAGCTTTCGCTCTCCCCCCTTTGTATACCCCGCCGGTACGCGTGGTTGGAATCGTCCCTTGGGGTGATGAAATCCCCAAGCAGGTCCCACTATGAAGAAAACACTAACCGCTTCCAACTACTCCCCAGGCTCACACGAAGTGCAAGGGGAAAGCGGAAACAAGCTAATACTCCCTTAGGCTAACACAAAAAGACAAAAACAGCAAGCAACGAATATTATTCCCCCTAATTAAGCTATGTTCTTAGATTAATGCAAACAACAAGGATAATTTTAAAGAAGATTGAGCAAATGGATAGCCCTGCAAACAAATATTAGATATTTTATCCCGCTTTCTCCATCAACTTCACAAGAATATGCTGCAAAAGGTTAGCACAAAACACATGTATCCTTGCAAAAACAACGTTAATGAGAAAAAGAACAATTAAATCTGAAATCAAAACACCAATTTTACCTTCCAGGGGGCGCAGTCGCCCTTTTGCAGCAAAACAGGGGCGTAGCCGCCCTTCTGCAGAAAAATGGGGCGTAGCCGCCCTTCTGCGCAAAAATGGGGCATAGCCGCCCTTCTGTGAAAAAATGGGGCGTAGCCGCCCTTTTGTGAAAAATGGGGCGTAGCCGCCCTTCTGTGAAAAATTGGGCGTAGCCGCCCTTTTGTGAAAAATGGGGCATAGCCGCCCTTCTGCGCAAAAATGGGGCGTAACCGCCTTTTTGTGAAAAATGGGGCGTAGCCGCCCTTCTGGGCAAAAATGGGGCGTAGCCGCCCTTTTGTGAAAAATGGGGCGTAGCCGCCCTTTTGTGAAAAATGGGGCGTAGCCGCCCTTCTGCGCAAAAATGGGGCGTAGCCACCCTTCTGCGGAAAATGGGGCGTAGCCGCCCTTCTGCGACGCGTTCCTGAAAAAACTTAAACAACAACAAACGTGAAATACGGGAACCCGTTTGTGGGTCCCACCGAATGTGCCAGAAATGTATACCCTGATATTTGCACTATTCTAGATGAGCAAAACAACTAAAAACATGAAAAACAAAATACCAAGGACACCTCAAGATTAGCCAAAAGAGAGTGACAAAACACTAAAGAAAGTAGATAATGTAAGACAAATAGTTTTACCTTCCTTTGTAGTTGATACTCCTTTGATTGGCCCTTGCTTAAGATAGGATGTGTGCTCCTTGATGGCTCTATTGAAGATCTTTGCTATGTGTTTGGATGCAAATGCAAGTGGATGTGATTGAAAATTGGATGAGTGCACAAAATGGCAGCATGTAGTTGCAAATTGACTAAGTGTTGTAAATGCTTATTGAGAGGGGGTATTTATAGAGGAACTTGAATTCTCTAGAGAATTCAAGGGTCAAGATTGATCCAACAAGGTCAAGATGAAGGGCTATGGTGGGTTGAGAACCCACAAACCCTCACATCTTGACATGTGGAGGGTGAGGTGGCCAAGGGTGGATGAGATGAAAATGAGTTGTCAAAAAGGTACATAAGGTGGAAAAGGACATGCACCTTGGGGGATGAGAGGATTTCTACAAAAAAGGATTTCTTGTCCCCAAGTGGGAGTGAAAGGGACATTTGAGGAATTTTAGAATTCCTCAAAAATCTACATGAGAAAATGAAAGGTGGTTGGGAGGATAAATTCACATTCCTAGGATGATCTAGAGGGTAAAAGGTGGGCTCCAAAAAGGTGGGATTTGGTCACATGTGAAGATTGTGACAAGTCCAAGGTTCTAGAAGCCTTGGAAGAATGGAATGTCTAAAAATTAAAAATGGAAGAATTGACCAAAAAGTGGTGCTAAACTTAGCTAATGACTTTGGTTAAGGTTGTGCAAATATTGGATTAGGCTAATTAACAGAAGATTAGAGGCAAGTGGCAAATGTAGGAGGATGTGACATTAATCTCTGATTAAGAGAATGCACATCATAACCCTGAATTAATTAAATTAATTCAGATTAGGGTGAGATTATGGAGGATGTGACAAGGAGAAAGAAAGTGGGGAATTTTAAATTGATTTTTTAAAAAAGAAAGGAAGAATGACTAAATTAAATAAATTAGTGTATTTATTTAATTTAGAGAGGAATAAGGTAAAAGACAAAGCATTAGTTATTAAATTAAATACTTTATCGTTATGAGACAAAAGGTGTAATATTAATTTAATTTAATAAATTAATATTAATACGATAGATGGGAAGGCAGTAATTTTAATCATATGGAAGTGATTAAATTTGGATGCCTACAGTTAGAAATTACAACTCTATAATTAAAGATAATTTAAAGAATGATTCATTAGATTGTTATGTTTGTGTATAGAATATTATTTTTGGGAATTTTGTGAGAATTTGATGAAAAGAAGGCATGGATCATGTCTTTCCCATAGAAAGTTTCCCTTTTACTATTGCAAGAGTATTTGAGGTCAAATTTCATTCTCTAAAGTGCACAAAACATGTTTGGCAAAGGATGGTCGATCACCTGTGCCTCGTGGCTGAACTACTCTACCAATCTTTGTTGGAAGTCCTTAAATCTCTTCACCGATATTCACCTTTCGTCTACTAGAGTACCTTTGTATACCATGCCGAGGCTCCCCTCCCTTATAAAGTTCAACTCAAATAAATTGTGTTGATATTCAACAATAATCTTCAACAATACTCTTCAAAAGAAAAAGTTGAAACAAATAATCTTAAAATTCTAAAAAAGTATATTCAATGTATATACCATATGCAATGGGTTAAAGGTAATATAAGATAAGGCTGCAAAGAAATCAAGGATGAGGAAGTTGGAATCTTGAAGTTTACTCAACTCTAAAATGGTTTGTGATAGATAGTTGTTGTCAGTGGACACTAAGTCCATTGTTGTGTTGATGCATATTGCTCCAAACTGTTGATAAGAAGGTTGATAATCAAAGGGCATGTTATTTGATACCAACAAATTCGATAGCCCTGTGAGCTGTAGTTTCATCTCTGTTGTAACAACTTTGAAAAACTTTTTAATTCCTTGTACTTATCAACAAGACATAACCCTCGATTAGATATTTTACAAAATTACTTTTGGATCATACTTGGAAAACATGAGAAGTTTGGTGATGTTTATTCTTAACACTCAAGTAACATTTGTAGACACAATCATTTCTATTTAGAGTGAGAAGTACTATTGAGTGCTTTAGATTATGAGAATCATATTTTTGAGATATAATAGTATCCTTGAAATTTACAACTTGTCAAATACCCACTGTATGCTATTGTAAAGTTTATGTCTTCGTATGCTACTGTATAGAGAAAACTTTCATATCTCTTTGTAATGTTGCTATGTGTAGGATTTTGATAACAATTATAGTAATAGCATACCTATCCTTCATTTTTAGTTTGATAACAATTATTTTCTCCTAACCCAAATTCCCTATGTACTTGATAACCTGGTAAGGTTCCAAACAAACTACATGCAACAAACAAGATTAACATTAATGATTTACATGTTATATAATGTAGAGGATTTTGCATTAAATCCTATAATTAAATGTTTACAAAAAATATGAAAAAGGCCCCAATGTCATCACGTAAGGATTTTGCATTAAATCTTATAATTAAATGTTTATTGAATATATGAAAAAGGCCCAAATGTCATTACCTTGTGCTATATTTTGTAGAATTAGATAGACATTTTAAGATCAGCTTTACTGCTGCAAGTGAATAAGAAGAAAAGGCACAAATGAAGTGTAGCTGGTATCACAATTAAGCAAAGAACAATGAAGTAACTCTCAACAAAAAGTCATGCACAACTTGAGCTTCCTTCTGGAGATTAGTATGTTTTGAATTTGTACAAATTTTTAACCATTTTGTTATTGAAGTGTTTCAAGTTCAAAATTAGAAATAAAAAATAGTTTAGCTGTCGGTTCCAAATTTGTGTTGGGTGTTATTATTGTATGATAGTTTGAAAACATTAATTATTTCAAAAATTGCATATATATGCTCTTTTGCTTGATTCTCTAGTGGAGAATCAAGTCACCTTTGTTGTTTTGCATTTGTTGCAGTCACCTTGCAACTTGTGCATCTTGATTCTGGAATATCAATGGAAAAGAGAAAGAGCAGGATACCTCAAATTTATCTCACAATCCAAACATGGAATTGATGGTTCAGCAACAATTACCATAGCCTGAAGAAAAATATCACATAAAAATTTTGAGACCCCATACATGAAATAAAGGTGCGTAAAGCATCCATTTCCTTCATTGCTAATTCTACACATCACTCTTGTATCACAGCTTTTCCCCTAAATAATTACTCTGCTCTACTAATTAAATATCATGCTTCATTCATATTTTATTTTGTCAATACCCTGTTTACCTTAACTTTTCCAATTGGAAATGTTGACCCTCACCCTATAGCTATTTAGGCAAGGATTATTTTGAAACCATCACTGTGCAAGATAAAACATCTAGCTGATCCATCTTATCTAATACTTTGCATGTCTTGTCCAAACTCCCACATTTAGCATACATATATCAGATAATTCAGCACAGTGACCTCATACTGAAATCTACTAATCATTTCTCTATGAAACGATATACCCTCTTCAAGAGCGAGCTACGCACTCGTCACAAGTGGAGAGAACAGTGCCGAAGATCCTTGAGTTTTCTTTCACACCTGTTTCTTGCATTTCAACCATTTTGTGCATAGAAAACGATCATTACAGTCAAGGATATGTTATCTCGACGAGGCATTTTTTCAAACACATCATGTGCTATCCTTAAATCACCCACATTTTGCATACATATTTACAAGCCTACTTCCGATGAAAAGATGTGACTGTAATCCACTCTTTAATTGTTTCTCCATGGATTGCCATACTAGTCTCCAGATGTGCCAATTCGGTGCATGCTGGAAGAACACTCGCATAAGTTTTCAAGTTTTAAAAAGCTCCTATGCATTACATATTCCAAAAAAAACCCTCACTAAAACCATCGCAAGTGACTTACCTCGAGATGTTAACGATGGCCATAAGGAAAAATGGGCAGACTTTGCAGGAGAATTTTTAGGAACCCTAATAAAGTAAAATTTCTTTAAAATGAAACGAAGCAAAACGAGTCTCCATACAATGGCTGCTTTAAAATGAAATGACACAAAATTAGTCTCCCCATAGCGGTTGCTTCATTATATTTACAACTAATTTATATATTTTATTAATAATATTTATCAAAAAGTCAAAGATATTCTTCTTGAGGCACTTATTTTTTAATCAATTTGTCACATCAATTTGCATGTCAGTTGCATTTCTTTTATTTGTATGTCAGTTACATTTCTTTTAATATTGTTTCTTTTATAATATATATAGAAAATCGATTACATTTTTTTTTATAAGGAGGTATTTTCCACTGCGAGTCAAATTATGATATTGCTATCAAGATTCAACCATGTAATTTTCAAGTCACACTCATTAACCCATATTTCTTTTATTTCAACCATTGCCAGGTAGAATAACATCAAATCAGCTTTAACAAGTGAGGAGTAAATCTCAAAACATCAAGATCACAGAGCTGTTTGATTCTTGAGCTGAAACATGATTTTTGCAGCCTGCTAAATGAAAATATCGGTTGTGAGTTGATATCTGTTTCAAAAAAAATCTGATATGATTCCAAGAGATTCAATTTTATCCGATGGCAACCAGAAATATGTAAACCATTTGTTGTTTGAAGATAACATAATTCTATATATAGCCTGTCGGCTAAATATAACCAATAGTACTGGCCATAAACTAGGTCTTCTCTAATGCATCGCTAAATTGTAAAGCTAATTCAAAACTTGACGATAACATAATTCTATATATAGCCTGCCGGCTAAATATAACCAATAGTACTGGTCATAAACTAGGTCTTCTCTAATGCATCGCTAAATTGTAAAGCTAATTCAAAACTTACTTTCAAACTTGTACTTTACCACCACAGCCTTTATGCAAGTAAAAATTTCCAACAATGACCAAATAATACCTACTACCACAAACTGACACAATAATACATAAATAATGCTTACCACCTTCCAAAGTTGATGTAAGCCTCACATGGCCAATAATACTTACCACCATTATGTTTGGCCCACAATAACATGGCCAATAACATGGCACACTCTCTTCCACCCTCTCTCCCACCCTCTCCCACTCTCTTCCTCCCTCCCTTCCTCTCTCTTCCAGTCTCTCCCACCCTCTCTCACTCTCTCCTACTCTCTCCTACCCTCCCTCCCACTTGTGAGTGTGGGATATTTATTTAAAGCAGAAATAAGGAAATTCTAGAATAGTACATTACAATTGGTATTAGAGCTTTGATCTTGCCAGCCTGCGGGTCTAAAAATTAGTTTATGCAGGTGAGCCAAAGAGATCAACCGGCCTTGGAAAGAGAAAGGAAAAGACTAGAGCAACTAACAACCAAATTAAAAGTAGAGGAAAGAATAAAGTGGGTGAGTGTGAGCTAGAACAAGAGAATGAACAAACAACAAAATTGCTCCTTCAAAATTATATTTTACTCGTTCAAATGAAAAAACTTGACGAGAACATAATTCTATATATAGCCTGTCGGCTAAATATAACCAATAGTACTGGCCATAAACTAGGTCTTCTCTAATGCATCGCTAAATTGTAAAGCTAATTCAAAACTTACTTTCAAACTTGTACTTTACCACCACAACCTTTATGCAAGTAAAAATTTCCAACAATGACCAAATAATACCTACTACCACAAACTGACACAATAATACATAAATAATGCTTACCACCTTCCAAAGTTGATGTTAGCCTCACATGGCCAATAATACTTACCACCATTATGTTTGGCCCACAATAACATGGCACACTCTCTTCCACCCTCTCTCGCACCCTCTCCCACCCTCTCCCACTCTCTTCCTCCCTCCCTTCCTCTCTCTTCCAGTCTCTCCCACCCTCTCTCACTCTCTCCCACTCTCTCCTACCCTCCCTCCCACTTGTGAGTGTGGGATATTTATTTAAAGCAAAAATAAGGAAATTCTAGAATAGTACATTACAATTGGTATTAGAGCTTTGATCTTGCCAGCCTGTGGTTCTAAAAATTAGTTTATGCAGGTGAGCCAAAGAGATCAACGGGCCTTGGAAAGAGAAAGGAAAAGACTAGAGCAACTAACAACCAAATTAAAAGTAGAGGAAAGAATAAAGTGGGTGAGTGTGAGCTAGAACAAGAGAATGAACAAACAACAAAATTGCTCCTTCAAAATTATATTTTACTTGTTCAAATGAAAAAACTTGACGATAACATAATTCTATATATAGCCTGTTGGCTAAGTATAACCAATAGTACTGGCCATAAACTAGGTCTTCTCTAATGCATCGCTAAATTGTAAAGCTAATACTTTCAAACTTGTACTTTACCACCACAGCCTTTATGCAAGTAAAAATTTCCAACAATGACCAAATAATACCTACTACCACAAACTGACACAATAATACACTAGCACTTGCACCAGAGGGGGTGCAAGGGTTACGCCGATAGAAAAATATATAGAAGTAAACATGGAAAGTGTAGTTTAAAATATATACAATCTTATTACATATACAATATACCAATATAAACACAATAATATACATTGGTCCACACAGAAATAAATTAAGAATGTCCTTTCATCATTTTTCGCTTCGGTTGTTTTTTTAGCCACTTTTAACTGTTGCAATGAAGAAAAAAGTGAATCAAAAAACTCTTCTCTTTGCAAACGATTTTGTTGGCTTTCCCTTGAAGTAGAGGAGCATATGCACATTCTAGAAGATGCAAAGGAAGAGCGGATGTGATGAAGAGTCTCAAGGAAGAGATCATTGACTCCCGAACTTGTGACATTATGAAAAGCTTTGCAAAGAAC
This sequence comes from Sequoia sempervirens, assembly GCA_007258455.2. Classification (NCBI taxonomy): domain Eukaryota; kingdom Viridiplantae; phylum Streptophyta; class Pinopsida; order Cupressales; family Cupressaceae; genus Sequoia; species Sequoia sempervirens. Next base: position 44,023 of record VDFB02060215.1, on the reverse strand, counting down.
CAATGTTTGTTCTTTGACAAATTTGTTGTGTCGATGATCAAGATGGGCTAGCTCACGTTTTGACTAGAAGTCAAGCCAGATTCGAAGAAGCTACAATGTTCGCAATCCCACTGCTGATTCAATCTATTCGTGCAGTTAATGAAAAGCAAATTTCACGTGTACGATGGGAATCTGATTTTATTCAAGATCTTAATATTAAGTGCGATTCATTTTTTTCAAATGCGAGGTCACTTCAAACAGTAAAACATGAGCATCAAGTTCAAATTCAATGCAGGACAACATCTTTTTAGAGGATAGACCATTTGTTACTAATTTGGATTGCAAACTCCCTTGTTTCTGCAAGTATTGCCTCTTCAAAGAGTAAAGGCATGGATTTAACCCTAAGGTGGGGACTTAGTTGGCCTAGACCAATGCATGTTGTATTACAATTTTGATTCTACCACTATGTATTGCAAAACAGACACAATCTCTCTTACCAATCCTCTTTAGGTGTGGTGTCGTGATCTCGTCTGAGTTAAGCTCTACAATTGTGGCTCTGTAGTTCTAATAGATGGGATTTGTGCTTTAAGTGGATGTTTATTGCCAAGGTATAAATAGAAACCATCTAAAAGAGAGACAATGGTTACAGGAAAAGGTGCCAAAGGCTTGCTTACTGGGAAATCCTCCACCCCTACTCCCATTTCTACTAATAATGGTAGCAAATATGTCATGTCGTTCATCTCAGACAGTAATGCCATTTATGGTCAGCTGCTAGTTCAATTAGGTAGGGAAAATAATTTGAAAATTTTGGATGTAGTTCACATTTGGACATGCCATTCCAGCTTGCAACAAAACTCTCAAATGTGTCTGGAACTGTCAAGCCTTCTGGAATCTCTACATTCTCTGCTTGCAAGACCTCATATATCTCCTTTTAAATTCTGATATTCTTAGATCTACTTTTTGTTTATTGTGAATAGATTGAAGCAACAGCTATAGGGAGATTGGTTTTCGTTTGTCTCGCTTTTAAGCAATTTCTGCTTTGGTAGGGTTTCCTACAAACTCTGCCCATTTTTCCTTTTTGGCATCGTTGACAACATGACACAATTTTTCCAGAATGCTCTGAAGAATCATTGAATATTCTACCCATTGACAGAGAAGAGGTGATATTGGGCATATTGTCGCTAGGGTTCTGAGAGAGATTTTGCAAGTTTAATGGCGATGGTGAATTTGTTCGATCTTTTAGGTGATGATGATAATGGCGACCTGACAGTGGTTTTGAATGCTACGACTGTTGTGAAAGGAAAAGAGGGGGCAAAGAATGGGAGTGGTAATGCGCTCGAAGTGTCGTCATCAAAATTGTCGTCAAAGTCTCTGCCTCTAGCTTAGGGCAGTATGAAATTGCGAATTATTTTGTTCTTGCAGTAAAAAAATATCATTTTGTTGACAAATATTTAGTTTTTTTTTATGTTTATTTGGTGGTTTTTAATTTTTCCTTTGTTTCAAGATCACAAGAATTTCATAGTCTTATAATTACAAATACTTTTTACAATTTAACCTTAGCCTCACTTTTTAAAAAATGTATTTTAATTAAAAAAACCTTAGCCCTATTCCATACAAATTCTAGGGAAAAGTGCATTCGAGTTCATGGATTAGATTTGATAAACCCTGTGAGATAGTCTATTAGGGACTCAGACACAGCCAAGACTCAAAAAATAGAAAATTAGGTCGAATTTTTTTTAAATCCCATAAAAAAAAACCATATATCATAATTTTTTAAATTTTTGGCTGAGTTGTTCCACCCAGTCTCAATCTGAGTCAAAAAAAACTTCGCAACTTTTTGCCAAGCCTGAGACTCTTACTCCTTTCCATCAATTGTAATCATGTTGTTCCCACTCTTTCCAAAACTAATGAAATGATTTTACATGATAATGATGGCATCATTTTAGATGAACACTCCCTGTAAGACAAATTTAGGATCGATAGTTGGGTCAATTAACATATCCAACACTCCCTGTGAGATAATCCATTTAAATGTAGATTGCAACAAGACCAACATTTTTCTATTTATGTTATAAAAAAAAAAATTGAATTCGTAGCTTATGACCTCACAACCAAGCTAACAGTGAACTTGAAATCGATGGTCCACCTTCATCGGGAATACACATACTTAACACTTGCTTTCAAGCATTGATCACTTGTATAGCCATCTTAAAATAGAAACAAGGAGCCACCATATTACACACACAGCTAGAGCTATACATACAATTTTATGGAATTATAGTTTCTACATACAACTATATCATGCGTAAGTACTTGGCTAATGCTTTAAAATGAACAATAGTTACAATACATATAGTCCCAATTGAGTCCAAAATTTCCAACATCTAATTTGGTGTGCAATGGGTATGCCAAAGAGGTGTGAAGATTACTTTGGAAAAAAAATTGGTCTATTTTTGCATACACTTGTGTAGCGTATGAGATCAATTGATAGGTCATTTAGGAAATGATGTTTGTGCAACAAAGGTCTCAATGGAGAATTGATAGCTTCAAAACAGCTAAGCATCCACTTATAGTTTGGTTGGCAGATGTGTCTCTGAATGGGCATAATAAACCCATGAACATAAGGTGCCCTGCTAGATTGATTCGCCATGAACAGATTTTGCTTGTAAATTTTTTGTAATGAAAATAGGAAAATGGTGTTCAACAAATGTGCTTGTCACACTTCAGAAATCATTGTGAAACTAGAAATGATTGGAAGGTACAAGTTCTTGGATTGATGTGCTTAAAAGAGTTTCCTTTGCAATGTTTCGGACTGTGAATTTTAATTATCATTTAATTTTTAAATCAGCTCTTGAAACTCCCTTCAGCCTTATCAGTAAACCATGGCCCGTTGGTCCATTCCCCAGTTGGAAAACAAAAAAAACAATTTCTGTTGCAATTATTTGAGACTGAACTCTAAAGTAGCATTCTACTTAAATGCAATAGCCCTAAATTTAAAGCAAGTAGTACAGTGGAGTGCCTACCTGGACTTGTCTGTTTGCAATTGTCTTCTTGATTCTGTCAGAACCTCTACTTCTTGAATAGAAGCCAATTGATTTTGTTCTCCGGAAGGAAAACGGGTATTCCGTTTAAAGAATGCTGCAACAAACACATGGATGACTCGAGTGAGAGGGCTTCCACTAGGCAGTTTGTTTCTGTAAAACCTTGTTCTGCACAAAAACACAAGTGTCATTGCCATGGTAACGACAGGAATGCCAAATCCCACACCCCATCCAACATTATCTTGGATGTACGTGTGCATAGTGTACCCTGAAAGTGTTCCCAAGCAAGTACCAAAATACCACCAGTTAAAAAATGAACTTTTGTGCTTCTCTTTTGGGTCCACATCATCAAATTGATCCGCACCAAAGGCTTGCAGGCATGGCTTGTGACCCCCTTGTCCCAAAGCAACCAAGTAAAGTGAGAATAAAAAAAATACAATATTGGAATATGATGCTTCGGAGCAAGACTCGGAATTATCATTGCATGATGAGGATTTGAGACTCTTGAGAGAGGCTGATAGAGTCACCAAGATTAGTCCCTGCCATATTCCATTGTATGACGTTTTACTTGGATACAAAGGATATGATTAAAAATCAGGAAAATGAAAATTTATTCAGCTATTTTGAAAGCAAATGAACGTCTAATTCAATTTCCAACCTGTGCTCAAACTAGACTATGATTTTCAGTTTCTATATTCACAAGAACTAAACTTTTAGATATGTGTCCTTAACCAAAAAACCAAACTAAGGTTTACAGCAAGGTACCAATTTTCCTTGTTATTCACATGCAGATATGGCTGCTGAACCAAAAGACTAATCTGAGTTTTTGAGTTTGGTGCCATTTTCACTTGTTATTGATTCATACATCTAGCAGATATGGGATTTTTATTGGCCTGACTGGGAGCTTCAGCAAGGTACCCACTTTTATTCTTTTACACATGCGCCAGATAGGGGTCCTTAACCAAAGGATTGATATGGGTTCTTTATCATCAGAGCAAACAAGGCTCTTCGGCAACGTGTATCGTTATTTGTTCATATAGATAACAACAGACTACTAGGGTTTTCTATTTGTTCTGTCTTGCATAAACCCAGAGCATGGGTTCAGTGCTCTGTTACATCTATGTCTAGGTCATGTTGTGCTATGTTATTTTGTGCTTGCTTGAAAAATGCATGTTCATATAGGTAGCGAAAAGCTACTTAGAGCAATAATTATAGGATAAATCTTATTGGCCAAGACACCAAGAAATGGCGACAATGGATTTCTTTGGCAAGGTAGTCACTTATCAGCTCAAAATAAGATTCTATTCAATAAACTCAGAAAGAACAACCATAAAATAATATTTTTATTGATACATGTTCAAAAACAAAACGACTCTGTTCTATCCGCTCTTATCTGCTGACTATTGAGAGCTAACGTCTAGAACCCTCTTCGAACAAATTAAAGGGAATAAAACAGCAATGTTTTTCTCTCAAAATACAAAAAATCTCTCTTATTCCTTCTGTAAAAATAAAAATATGAGAGAAGAGAGGACTCGTAATAGTGTAAATCAACTACTATAATCCAAGTTCTCAATTTACTCAATTTTCCATGGTAAGTTGAGCTTGAAAACATAAATCCAAGAGAAGTATCATAAATTATGATTCCAAACATTGATGTTATCAACTTTCGGTCACAGATTTTTCAGAAGCATTCTTAGTGCTGTTAATGATTATGTAATTCTTGGCCATTGCCATTGCCTCAACCCACTCATCGCTGAAGGTCATGAAGCCAAATACAGGAGACCTTCCAATTTCGCAGTCACATACAATCTTGGACTCCAGAACTTCGCCAAATAGACTGAAGGCGTCATGAAGGCTGCAGTCATCAGTGGCCCAGGCAAGCCCGCCCACAAAGCAACAGAACTCAATTTCAGCAGAAGCCATTTTCAAAGGCAGGGGATTTGAACAGGAACCTCGTCTTCTACAGGAACCTCGTCTTCTACTTCCAATTTCTTTCTTTAGAATGTGACCCTATACATTCTCTTCGCAATCTAATTCTAAATCAAACAATTTATTGAATTTCAACAGAATCCGATTTCATTAGAGTAAATCTGATTTGATCTCTGATCTTAGGTTCAATGCATTTGTACAGAATTTATTGCTGCACATTCAAACAAGACATTAATGAGTCTCATAAATGTGAGTTCCTCCACGCAAAAGTGCTCCGGCTGTCGTCTGCCTCCCAGACTCCAAGTCCGCTATACCGAATTCAATCTGATGGCGACCAAAAACAGTCAACCATTTCCTGTTTAACGGCAATCAACCAGTTGTTTGAGGGCGTGAGACAGGTTTCAGGCTGAACCCTCACACTATATATAGCCTATCGGCTAATAAATAATGCTTACCACCTTCCAAAGTTGATGTAAGCCTCACATGGCCAATAATACTTACCACCATTATGTTTGGCCCACAATAACATGGCCAATAACATGGCACACTCTCTTCCACCCTCTCTCGCACCCTCTCCCACTCTCTTCGTCCCTCCCTTCCTCTCTCTTCCAGTCTCTCCCACCCTCTCTCACTCTCTCCCACTCTCTCCTACCCTCCCTCCCACTTGTGAGTGTGGGATATTTATTTAAAGCAGAAATAAGAAAATTTTAGAATAGTACATTACAATTGGTATTAGAGCTTTGAACTTGCCAGCCTGCGGGTCTAAAAATTAGTTTATGCAGGTGAGCCAAAGAGATCAACGGGCCTTGGAAAGAGAAAGGAAAAGACTAGAGCAACTAACAACCAAATTAAAAGTAGAGGAAAGAATAAAGTGGGTGAGTATGAGCTAGAACAAGAGAATGAACAAACAACAAAATTGCTCCTTCAAAATTATATTTTACTCGTTCAAATGAAAAAGCTTGACCCAATACAAACGGAACTTACAAACTCACAAGTCCAATAATACTCCAGACTCTACTAATACTTGCAACCATAAAATTAGTAAACAAAAACATGGCCAATACTGCTTATCCATAAACTTACTACACAATAACATTCCCAGTACTGCTTACCACCATAGCACTTGAGAATGGTTTCGGGTCTTGTTAATTGATCGATCGCATTGTGTAAACAGATTACTATGCAATTAACTAGTTGAGATTATTGTGTCTCGCACATAATTCATATACACAGCGTTGGTATCTAGCGTTATCAGGTTAGAGCTACTGCATATTGGTCTAGCATTTTGTACAATGATGAATGCTTCTTATCTATAACTTTGTTAGCAAGTTATTTTCATCACACCATTCAGATGAAGATCATATTGCATTAAATCTGAAATATATTTATATATTAATTAAAAACTTTTAACACAATTATATTCACAAACATTATTGCTCACAAATAAAGACCACAAAATGACTCTTGCAAAAACAATATTATATAAAAAAACCCACAATAACAGCAAAAGTAGCTCTCAGAAGCATTTCAGTTTCTTACTAAAACATCAATTTGCTAAGAAGCCAAAAATTCCAAATTCCAAATCAAATTCTATGCTAATCTGCCAGATAAGTTAAATTAATTTGCCGATGCACACAAAAGATTTCCCAACAGGAAAAAGAGTTCGATCTATAAAGAAAATCAGCCACAATAAAACAAAACATTGCAATAACATTAAACCCAAAGTAAAACAAATCAAAGGCACTTTTTAACAATATAAAGTATAAATTACTCAGCACATAAAAGTCTTCAAACAAGAACACCAACATTAAACATACTGCATGACTCTAATTTGCAGCAGTGTCTGACAAAAGTGAAAAATACCCCTCAATCTCTCATCCCTATCAAAATTATTACTACTACTACTAGTATAACAACAACAAATAATATTACTTGCAATATTATGCCACCGCCTGTCAAGAACCCAAGTTTGCATGCGCCTAGCTACAGAACACCTCACTAGCAGATCCCGTGCAGAAGGCCGAGACAGACACAACCACAAATGATGACCGTGCCATGCCTCTTCCATTGCACAGTCCACCGTTCTTCATTTCTTCTTGATAGCAGCCTTGGTAACCTTGGCACCGGTAGGATCCTTCTTCTCAACACTCTTGATGACACCCACAGCAACAGTCTGTCGCATGTCTCTCACAGCAAAACGTCCCAGAGGAGGATACTCAGAAAAGGTCTCCACCACCATGGGCTTGGTGGGAATCATCTTCACAAATCCAGCATCTCCATTTTTAAGGAACTTGGGCTCCTTCTCCAGCTCCTTTCCAGATCGCCTGTCCACCTTGGTCAATATTTCAGAAAACTTGACTGCAATGTGGCAAGTGTGGCAGTCCAGCACAGGGGCATAGCCATTGCCAATCTGGCCAGGGTGGTTCATGATGATCACCTGCGCGGTAAAGTTTGCAGCTTCCTTCGCAGGATCGTTCTTAGAGTCAGATGCCACATAGCCACGCTTAAGATCCTTGACAGCCACATTCTTGACGTTGAAACCCACATTGTCACCAGGCAGTGCTTCCTGTAAGGCTTCATGGTGCATTTCCACAGACTTGACTTCAGTTGTCAGTCCAGTTGGGCCAAAGGTGACCACTGTACCAGGCTTAAGAACACCAGTTTCAACCCGTCCTACTGGCACAGTTCCAATACCACCAATCTTGTACACATCCTGAAGGGGCAATCGCAGAGGTTTGTCCGAGGGTCTCTTGGGCTCATTCACCTGGTCCAGAGCGTCCAACAAGGTGGGTCCTTTGTACCAATCCAGGTTAGAAGAGCGCTCAATCATGTTGTCTCCCTCAAAACCAGAGATGGGTACGAAGGGGATTTTCTCAGGGTTGTAACCAACCTTCTTCAGGTATGAAGAAACTTCCTTGACAATTTCGTCATATCGGGCCTTGGAGTACTTGGGGGTAGTGGCATCCATCTGAATACAAAAAATAACATTAGGAAAAAAGTTCATTCAACAAGATCCATGCCACATATTGAAATCGAATCCTACTAAAACTGCCTATAAAGCACAGAAACTTCAAATTTACCTTATTACAGCAGCAAATCATCTGTCTCACACCAAGAGTGAAGGCCAGAAGGGCGTGCTCTCTGGTTTGACCATCCTTGGAGATACCAGCCTCAAAACCTCCAGTGGTGGAATCAATAATCAGAATAGCACAATCGGCCTATATTTAAACCCCCAAAAGAGTCAGGTCAGAATATTTTGGCACAGCATCGGTATGCCAAGCAATTGTCAATACACGACATTATAATCAATACACACTTGATTCCCAGTTATTCAATTGGAAACTGTCAAACAAGGGAGAGCAGTTGATACATCCACAGAAGGGATGAGCATAAACATTGCTCGACCATAAAATTGAAAACATTACTAAGCATTGCCCGGCAATAATTAAAAAAGGTTTGCTTGTATTAAGATTTGGAAGCATATTGCAAGCAACTCACACTACGGATTTCGGGCAAAGCCAATAATCCATTAAATAGAGCACTATAACCAAGACAGCAAAAAGACCCATTATAAAGCTTGAGATCTCGATAGGTATGGCTGACAATTGTGATCCGATATAAAGAATTCACTAAACGTCATACCGAGAAATCCAAAAAAGACAAGTACATCTAAAACCCAATCATAAAAGAAATCAAAACATAACAGCAAAAACTATTAACGTGTAAAGAATTCATTAAATAACATACAAAAAAATCAAAACAAACAAGTAAATCTGGAACCCAAACCATACAAGCAATCAAAACATAACAGCTATCAATGTTGTATTCACAGATTCCAGTCTGTGGATCCCCCCTCCGTGACCCTGTGTTCGGGTCAACCGGACATATCAATACAGAGACACTGACCTATTTGAAAATAGGACTTACGGTTTATTATAATTCAAAGATTTTAAAATCGTAAAATCAGGAATTTAAGCATTAAACCAACCACTCACACGTGCACCTTCTAACCACAATCGTGAAAAACATGTTTGATTGGGTATTATATAGACTATTATCTCACTTAAACATTGATTTATGCCTGATATGTGACATAATTTCTAAGACTTACCTGTGATGTACCAGTAATCATGTTCTTAATGAAATCTCTGTGCCCGGGTGCATCGATGACAGTGCAATAGTATCTTGTAGTCTCGAACTTCCAGAGAGCAATATCGATGGTAATACCACGCTCCCTCTCCGCCTTAAGCTTGTCAAGAACCCAGGCATACTTGAATGATCTCTTGTTCATCTCAGCAGCTTCTTTCTCGAAACGCTCAATCACACGCTTGTCAATACCTCCAAGCTTGTAGATAAGGTGACCAGTGGTGGTCGACTTCCCAGAGTCGACATGTCCAATGACAACAATGTTGATGTGGGTCTTCTCTTTTCCCATGACTGCTTCAAAAACTTTAACTGCCAAATCAAAGAAGTATAAAAATCAGTTACTGTCTGTTGCAATCTGCAATGCAGATTGGCATAAAGCCCACACCTTGCCAGCCAAATCTCTTGTAGAACAAACAAATCCCAGATAATGTATAAGGCCTATGTAACATAAATTGACTATCCAGCCATAAACTGCACAATGTCTAAGACTTTTGAATGACTCTTTACCTACCAAGAGATATAAACCATGAGTAAAAGGGCAAACAAACGCTGACCTAACAAAAGCACAACTCAGAAACCCTGTAAAACTTTCAACCCAATAGCACCACAAACACATATCCATTCTACCAACAAAAAATACACGAGTCTCTAAACCCTACAAGACTTTATACATGGATTAAACCCCGCAAAGGAGAGACCTTGAGCTCCTACCTTAAACATCAAACTCTATTACAACCGATTGCTCAGAACGTCAAATCTGAAGCTCAAAACCTCAGCTTTTTTTTTTCCACCGAAGCAATTAAACAATTCCCAAAACCCTCAAAACCGTGAAATCGAAAAACAATCTTCCAAAACCCTGATAAAGCAAAGCAAATAAGGCAGCCAAGGATTACCTGCAACGCGAGAATCTCTTACGCTCCCGCCAAGGCCAACAACACAACACAACAACTAAAAGTGCACACCCTTTCTCCCCCCTCTCCTATCATAAGCAGTGGCCATTGGCGGTGGAACCCTGGACCCTAGCCATCGTGCGGTCCACGTTACCCTAACTGATCCAACGGTTCCAGTGAGTTGTGTCTTCCTGACCGTTCGCTCCTCCGATCGAACGGCTGAGGTACCATGCTTTACACTTTTCTAAAGCAGAATTCACCTTAGGGTTTTGACCGACGCGTGGCGGGAACGGTAACTTAGAAGACCTGTCGCTCGTTAGGGTTTTCGTGTAACATACCTCGTGCATGCTTTTCGACGTCCGAGGTTTATTTTAATGAATAAACTGGGTGTTTAAGTACTTTATTAGGCATTAATTACGGTAACATCCTCAGTTATAGTTAATTTTCGTTCTATCCATTGACTTGCAGACAATAATATCGCTTGCAGATCACGTTTGGATGGAGAATATCAAACCATTGGCCTTTTGGTACGCAGAAAATAGTTATTTTATTTTAACGAATAGATAAGCAGGAATACCTACCTAGTGTTTGTGGGGCCCACAACCTCATGCGTAAAGTTACACATTTCCAAAAGATTTCAATAGATTTTTAGGGCAAATTCAATTTTAATAAATAAACAATGGAATAACAATGGCCTCACTCACCATGCACTCACTCATTTGTGCATGACATGACTAGGGGAGAGGACCCAGTAGTTGTGCACCTAACTTTGCGTTCCTCAAAATCCTACTTGGAAATTTCAAATCACTCCAATTTTTTTACAGTAGCTTACTTGGCAAGTCCCCTGCTTATAACAAAAGTTTCGGGGCCACATCATCAAATATGATGCCACATCAGCATGCTTTTTGTCAAGGTGTCAAAAAAGGCACCGTCTAGACCCCTTACCAATACTTGTGCATTCACATCCCCAGTAGTTGAGCGCTGATGTGGCATCACGTGATTGGTTGCTTTTTAGATCAAAAGAATACATTTTGTTTAATTATGGGTAGTAAAGTCACAACTATTGGCATTATATAAACAACTATTGACATTATATAAACAACTATTGGGCATTATATTAACAAAAACATTCTCAACTATTGAAACATGCTCAACTACTGGGTCCTCTCCCCTAGTTTTGGGCAAGTTAATGATATTGGACAAGTGGAATTCCAACCTTGAAGCATGTTGGCTTTTGGATACTGGAGTTCTCATAATGTGTGTAAGGAGGAAAATCACATATGCATGTTTTTTTTAATGTTTTGGGAGGGGTCTATATTTTAAAATCAATGGTAAGAAAATGGTACCGAATTTCTAAAATATTTAAAAATATAATCGCATAAATATGTCATTTTTTTATGTTTTGGAGGGGGGGAGGGGGGGGGGTTGTCTTATTTATGCCCTGTGTGAGGTGGATGATCTATTTTTTTAAATCAATGGTTTAAATGATTTCAATTGTGAGATTTTCTAAAATATTAAAAAATATAGTATATAACTAAAGGAAAAAATATTCTTATCCACTCCACCATTCTTTGATCTTTGGCCAACAATCAATGTGTGTTTGACCCAACATCCATTGGTGGGATTTGAACACACGACAATAGTTTCACTAATGCTTGCAACTTGCCATTGCACTGCGAGGTCTTCCTCTTAAAATTATTATTTTTTATTAATATTTGGATTTTGATATATTTTGAATTTTTATTTAGTTTGTTATATTTAAATTTTTTATTTAGAATTAAGATTAAAATTTATTTGTATTATTTATCATTTTATGAAATTATAAATAATAATTAAAAAATTATAAGAATTAATTTAATTTATAATTATTTGTATTATTGAAAGTTTAACTATTATAGAATAATTCTATTTTGAATTTTAATTTTAATTTATATAATAAAATGAATCTCAAACTTAAAATCTAAATTAGAAGTTATAGAGTGAGAGAGAGAAGCTAACTTTTGATTAATCATTTCATGTCAGCAATCCAAGGATAACATATGTCCCTAGGGAGTTATGCTTAGGGTAACATGTCATTTGATTAAGGATATGGAAATTCACCTTTAAAACCTCTCCAGTGTACTCATTGCACACTTAAGGAGGAAAATAGAGAGAGAGAGAGAGAGAGAGAGAGAGAGAGAGAGAGAGAGAGAGAAAGAGAGAAGGGAGAGGGAGATGGATATAAGAAAAAAGAGAAAAATGGAAGAGAGAGAAAGAAATGGGGAGAAAATGAGATAAATGATGAGAGAGGTAGATAGACGAAGAGAGAGATAGAGAGAGTTGGAGAGAAAAAAATACAAAAATGGAGGGATAGAGAGAGGGAGAGGGGGATACAAAAAAGAGAAGTTAGAAACAAAGATAGAGATAGAGAGAGAAAAATAGAGAGATAGAGAGGGAGACAAAGAGATATAGAGATACAAAGATAGAGGTAGAGATATAGAGGAATAAAGAGGGAGAGACAAAGAGATAGAGATATGAGGAGTCATGAAGAAAGAGAAAGAGAAAAGGAGAGAATAGGAGAGGCATAGATAGATATAGACACATAGAGAGAGGGAAATAGATAGATAAAGAGAAATAGGAGACAAAGATATATAGAGAGAGAGAGGTAGAAATATCAAGAGATAAAGAGGAAAAGGGGGAGAGAGAGGGGGGGAGATAACAAAGGATAGCAAAAGAGAGTCTTGGGAGAGAGAGATGGGGAGAGACAAAGAGAGATAGAGTAAGAGAGAAGGGAAGACAAATATAGAGAAACGAGGGAGAAAGAGGAAGAGATAGATTGAGAGGTATTGAGAAACATAGAGATAGAGAGGAAGACAAATATATAAAAAGATCTCTCTCTTTCTCTTCACATCTCTCTATATTTATCTTCCTATAGATGTACCTCTACCTAACTCTCTCTATATATAAATATATCTCCCTCTCTCTACCTCTCTCTATACAACTCTCTCTCTCTCTCTCTCTCTCTCACACACACACACACACACACACTCTCTATATATATACCTCTCCCTATTTATATCCCTATCTCTCACTATCTTCCTATCAATATTTCTATATCTCTCTCTCTCATCCTTTATCTCACTCTTTCCTCTTCTACCTTTACCTTCCCATCTCTCCCTCTCCCTCACTATTTATATCTAATTATCTATATGTATCCCTCCATCTCTCCTACTCTCTCTATATATACCTCTCTCTACCTCTCTATATAACACTTCCTATATCTTTATATTTCTCTCTCTATCTCCCCCTCTTTAACTGTATCCTTTCTATATCCATCTCTCCCTCTCTCTCTCTCTTCCTCTCTCTTTCCATCTCTTCCTCTATATATTTATCTCTCTTTCTATTTATCTCTCTCATGTGCTCTCTATCTTTCCCATGTTATAGAATCATTTTATCTCTCCTTTATATCCCTATCTCTCCCTCTCTCACTATCACTCCCTCTTTCTATATCTCTCTACTTCTATATCCTCTCTCTATTTATCTCCCTCTCTCTCCATTCTTCTCTATCCATTTATACATATATATCCCCCTCTCTATCTCTCCCTCCATATCTCTCTTCCTCATACATACACACATTCATTATTTCTCCTTCCCTGTCTCTAGCTCTATTTCTTTGCCTTTTTATCTATCCATATTTCTTCTTCCATATCTCCCTCTATCTCTATCACATTATCTAGATCCATCTATCTTTACCCCTGTAGTTTTCCTTCTCTCTACCTTTCTCTTTATATCACTTCCTATCTCCATCTTTATTTATCTATCTCTCCACTCTCTCTATTTATTTATCTCTTCCATCTTTATCCCTCTATCCTCTCTCTCTTTATCTCTCCCTATCCTCTCCATCTTCACTTCCACTTCCATCTCTATCTCTATCTTCCTATTTGTCTCCATCTCCTTACCCCTCTCTCTCTCTCTTGCTCTTTCCCCTATATCTCTCCCTCTCTCCCTATTGCAAACATAACATGAGCTTGTTGGAAATGGAGCTTGATTATCTTCATGATTCAAAGGTTTTGTTTTAGTTGTGTTTAGATCCCTGTAAGTTGATGCGTATTTTATTCGAAGCTATCACTTCTCCATTGAGAGCTTTGTCACATAAACATCATTTTCTAAATGGCCTACTAATTGACCTCATGTATATTGCACAAATATATGCAAAAATAGACCAAACTTTTCCCTAATTCACCTTCCACACATCTTCGGTGTACCCATTTCACACCAAGGTGTGATTGCTAGTTGTGTAGAAATTGGAAAATAATTTTTGTTTTGTTTTATTTTATTTTCATAATCTAATAGTTTTGATTTAATCTTTGGATTTAATTTATAAATTTAATTGTTCATTACTTTGATTTTAATTTGTAAAAGTGATTTGGATTGGTATGCACATGGGCTTAAGTCTCAATTTTTTTTTTTAGGGTTTTATATCAAACCTACATAATCATTTACCTACTTGATTTGAGAGCATGAGCCTTAGGTTGAAACCTCTTCGGTTAAGAGTTGAGGAATGAGGGGTATCCATTGAAACATTTTAATTCTTTGTTGTTGGAAAGTTTTATATCAAGCTTGTAGAATTATTTAGCTACTTGATACAGAAACATGATCCTTAGGTTGAAACCTCTTTGATTAAGAGCTAAGGGTGGGGGTATCTATGCCACTAAATTTGATCGGGGCACAATCTTGGCCTCATCACTTATTGTGTTGGGGCCTTGCAATTAGCAACACTTGATCCTTGGTGGGATCATTTAGAACCATTCAACTCCATCGCTAGACCTAATTCCCATTGACAAACATTTTAATTTAAATTTTAACATGGATATATATTCCCCTTCCAAATTAGTTGTTATGAACAACTAAAGTGTGAATTGCTACAAATTGTACACTAGGATGTTGTATAAAAAGGCATACCCTACTACATTTCAATCTATCAAGATATGATAGGTTATCATTGAATAAAAGTTATATGAGCTCATCATAGTAGTATTATAGAGCATCCTAACTGGATTATTAGCTTGCATCATCACCCTAGGCATATTGATATATTTCATGCTTTTCTAATAACTTTCATCTTTATTTATCATCGTCAAATCAACTCATCTAGATGTTTGATCAAAGAAGAATTAATTCTTACTCAAAAATCTCCTAAGTGATATCCCAATGGAAACAAACACCATTTTACAACCTTGAAATTCTTAAAAACATTGACCATAATATGAAAATCGATGGCAACATAAAATGTACAAAAACCAACTTCCCATTATATTCACAAAAGTTCATGTTATGATATAACTAAAATACAAATAGACTACATATTATAATCAAAGAATGGCAATTCATCTAGTTCACATCACTGAGAAGAGCTCAAAACTCTTCAAGCATAAAGTCCAATCAATAAAATACTTTAAAAATTATTCTTAATCATCATTTACTCAAAAACATCACAAACAAGCACACTTGTCAAAAGCATTTTTCAAAAAAATCTAACATTTTTAAAACTATTTGAAATATAAAAATCCTTTGCTATCTAGTTTTAGTAAAATATTTGAGATCATCCAAGTGGTTGTGGATTTTGGCATCAAACCTCGACGACATTGTGAGATGAAAAAATATTTGGATGACATTGTTCTTAGGCTATATTTTCACTCCAATAGTGGGAAGTGGCCTTTAATCAATCTTCCTTGCTCTAGCTCATGGTTCCCTTTCATCATCAAGGCAATGGGAGAAGATGAGTAATGCCTCATCATCAACCCATGGAACATTAGCTAGGAAAACATTTAAAAAAAAAAACACTAATAAAATTAGACATAACACTACATTGTTGCATTGCACGACACACTCAAACACGTGTACAAGACATCACCGTTGCTTAAGCATCATGACACAAGTGGAAGAATTACAACACTAAACACTCAAAATAACCCTCGGGAGGGATGTAATTCAATGAGGGGCCTCTAAGATGTGGGTTAGACCTATAAAATACAAGGCAACACTAAGAGGTACAAGTTCCCTTACATGAAGAATGGCAACAAGTCGATTCCACATGGGAGCACATTTCCCAATACAAAATTCAACATTATTTTTTAACAAGGAATCTTGTTGATTTGAGATATCAATATGAGAAGACTCGCACAACCAAGGAGAATAAATTTCATTTACAAAGTTTCCCTAAAAATGTCTAGAAGTACTCATTATTTGATAAATGGGGAGATGATAGCATGTTAGAGGACTATAGCATGCCTAGAGGACACTATCACACTAGAGGGAAACTAATGTTCCACTACATAGGTGTCCTTAAACTATGTAGGTGTCTTATTTTGAATTGGAGACATAGTTCTATGCTAGAGTCTCACAAATGTGTTGTAGTCCAATTATGGCAATGGTGTCTTATTTCTACATAGTAGTCCTAACCAAAGAGCCAATGAAAGTGTATTTATGGATTTAACAATAAAGAACAACACCAAAGATTCACAAGAAATAATTACAACAAAAAAATGGACTCAAAAACAACTATGAGACCAAGGTGAACACTACATTTGATCTCCAACCCACTAGCACATGGAGATAACTCCCAAGGGTTGGGGAGTCAACAAGGGACTCCAAAATGAGAACAAGGACATAGGAGATGAGGGGGAAGGTTTCCAAAACCTTTCATTCACCCAAAGACCCCAAGGAGAACCCAAAATGACACCTCAATGAGGTGGGTTTTCACCCCAAATACACTTAGGGACACAAAGGAAACCAATAAAATGATGATACTAAAATTACATCATTTCTAATCATTTTATTCATTTTTAAATCTAAATTTAAATGTGCTCTAATCTATTTTATCCCAACATCACAATAATGGTAATTATCATATAAAACAACATGTGTGTTCGACACCAATGTCGAAACATGGTGAAAGCAATATAATTACTGATGTCATGTATGAGGTTAGTTTAAAATACTTCCACTTAGGAGGTTCCAAAATTTTACTACAATTTGATAGGAGGATTCATATGTCCAAGAATAAACATTTTATAAAATAATTTCCAAGAACTAAATAAGAAATATGAAGCCTTTTCCAACCTTGATCACAATTTTAGAGCTCTTCAACGGATCCATTATACCCTAATGGTGGTTCCACACCATCCAACCATGTGGTACATATAGGTTCACCCCATTGTGCTAGGAGATAATCACAAGGGCCACAAGTATACTCGCACCAAACATGCAAGTAAGGATTACACACACACCAATCATAGAGCATACAAAATGATTATGAAGAACATACAAGAATCACTCAGCCAATAGCACAAACTGGGTAAGGATAGGAACTCACAGCCGATACAACATCCAATGGTAATAAGGATGAGGACCTGGAGATGAGGTAAGGAGTGTTTTGTAGGTAAGTGAGTGCAATGAAATAACTTGCACAATAGAAGAATATGATAGGAAATATGTTGCAAATGCTTGATAATAATTGAGAATAACAAGCCACTTCGAGAGTGAAAACCTCTGAATGTCTCCAATGAGAACACAATTTGCAATATGATTATGATATAAGACTCACTACCTCCTATATATACCCTAGGATATCACCCAAGCTAACTTAGATAGCCCTATATAATCCTTACGCCAACCAAAATAACTAAATAACAATATAATAATGATAATATGACTTAATTGAGAATTAAGATAGCCATAAGCCGACTATTCATAACCCTATGTACACTAATATTAAGAGTGTAGCATGCCCCCCTTTCAAAGAATCATTGTCCTAAATTCTAATCAAGTGTCGATTCTTCTAAATGAACTCATTTTTCTCCCATGCAACATCTTCAATTGGTAAATTCTTCCATTGGATGAGATACTCAGTGAATGTTCTAGTCCTTAGCTTCTTTGTTTATGTTTGATGAATACATTGTGTGGTTCCAATATGATTCTCCCTTCTCCATTGAGATCTAGTAATATTGTCTGACTAGGGATATTATACCTAATTGTCTTTTTCAAATAAGAAACATGAAAAACTAGATGTATCTTTGTTGTTGATGGTAATTCCAACTTGCAGGCAACACTACCTATCTTTTGCATGATTTGGCATGGGACATAATATTTAGGATACAATTTGTTCCTTTTTTGTTGCTTTAGTGGCATTTTCTTAAAAGGTTACAATCTCAAGAAGACCCAATCCCTAAGTTCAAAAAATCTTTCACTAGCTACAATGTTGGTCCGCCTATTGCTTCATTCGATTTTGTGCCATGGATAAATTCTCCTTGAGTCCTAAGAGTATGTATTGTTGATGAAGCAAGTGGTCCTCCGCTACTTGAAATCTTGGTGACACCTTCAATGAGGATGTGATGGAAGGAGGCTAATATCCATATAGTGCCATAAATGGAGACATTTTTTATGAACTATGAAAGGAAGTGTTATACCACCATTCTATTAGTGGTAGCGAATCTACCCATTGAGACTATTTATCTAAAGTGAAACAACATATACATCTTTCAAACACTTATTAACGACCTTAGTTAGCCCATAAGATTGAGGGTGGTATGAAGAACTATGAGCCAATTGAGTACTCAAACATGAGAATAAATCTATCCAAAAGTGACTAGTAAAGGTAGGATCATGGTCACTAACAATAACCTTAGGCACGTACCATGTAGCTTTTGTATATTATCCAAAAGATCTTTTACCACTGTACTTTTTATAAAAGGGTGTAATTGTTATCACCTGAAGTTGCACCCTGTTGAACCTGATGTCCAACGCCTCAATGTAACATGGGAAGACCTCCAAAGCTGTGGGTCACTTTATAGGCAGAGGTCAACCTCCGGAGCAGGTCGGCTGTAATGTCCCCACTTTGGCCATACACTCTTCTTTGACTGATAGCCTATTTCTGGAAATTCGTAGGTTGATCAGAAGTGAAATTAGGGTTTCCTTGCTTGGAGGTTTGTGGCATTTCTAGGTATTTACTATTTTTAGTAAATACTAATTTTGGCAGTGGTTCAGTTGTCATCCTTCATTAAGTCATTTTCAGTTGGAGCAGTTGCTTGGGTTTGATTTTGGCTTTAAAAAGCATTATTTTGGTGAAATAATATATTTCAAGGCATTAATGTTTTAATTTCAAGTTGACCCCTTGGCCTAGTTCATTAACTTTAAGTTGTTCTTAAAAGGTGGTCATGAAGGGGAACGTCATCATGGAGGATAAATTTAATATTTAAAGTCTTTTAATGCCTTGGGAAAAGTGGACGCCTTTTCTTGAAGATATTCTTTTAAAAATAAAGTTTATTTGTGCCTTGATAAAGTGGACGCCTTTTTGAGAAGTTGGAAGGTTTCTAGAAATTTGAAGAGTCTCATGTGACTTTTGGCGTCCTTCCTTGAGGAATTGAAGAGTCTTCTACTCTTCTATAAAATGAATGCTTTGCTTCAGCATTGGCATCCAATATTTTTATGCTAATGTTATGCTGTCGAAATGACAACTTGTTTAATACTTCGAGGGATGCTTACCTCCTAGTTCCAATCCAATTTCGTGTTTGAAATACAACACCTAGTTGGTCATTTGCTGCTTCTCAAATCAAACTAGCAGATTGAGCTCAACAGATGAAGATTTTTGATAAAATTTTTAGTTTTGAAGCTGCTGATACAGTCACAGCTGAAGGTGGTTTTTGCATACAGCTTTTGGAGTGAATTTAATTTGCTTGTGGGTATTTTTCCAATCCATTCCTACACCCAAGGCGACCATCTTTGGAGAGTATCAGATTTTAATTTTAAGTTGCTGATTTTTAATGTCAAAATTGCCCCTCAAGGAGGGTCGTACCATTCTTGAAGCATTGGAATTCGTGCTTGAATTATATGCTGAGTTTTGGAGCTTTTTTGTGATTTTTTTTTGGGCACCAACCTCCTAGAATGCTTCAGCAAAAGACATCACTCAATTCGGATGTAATTTGGTGAAGTTATGAGCATTTCATGATTTTCTCTGTAGCTGGTTTGAATTTCCAGAATTCTGATTTTTATATCAGATTGTTACAGTTTCCAGTTTTTTATCTTATACTTCAGTTTTGGAGTGTTATATGATTGTAAAAGTTCATACTTATTTTTCTAAGGTTCACTCTCTATCTTTGTAACTTGTAATCTGCAGAGTTTTATTTGTAAAGGTTGAGAATAAGCATTACTAATCCAACCATTTTTAGTTCTGTAATTACTTATTGTTTTGTCATTAAATTACCCCTGGATGGTTTACCGCCAGTGTGGATATTCTGATTTGTAACACTCTTGTACCCACTTTCATAGTGGAGAATCCCCACAGCTCTGTGGATGCCCGCCATAGCGGATGAATTGTTTTAATTGTAATCTTTCCCCCCACTGTTTGGTGGTAGTGAGGAAATGCTCTTCATGGCTGGTTATCCACCTATCAGTTTCTAGTTTTCAATTCAACACTCCGTCATATGTTAGCACCTCGCCCTCAGTGGGATCTTGAGTGCACATTCTTGACGTTGAGTAGTTTTCTTTCAAGTATTTTTCATTTAGCTCCTCCGCCATATGACAACACCTATCCCTCATTGGGATTGAGTGTGCATTCTTGGTGTGAGTTCATTTCAAGTTCAGTTTTCTATTTGGAGCTAACGCTAACCGAGTTGATTAAGTGCTGGTTATGTGTGTTAATTCATTGAAAAAATTGGTTAGCATATTTCATCGGCTTCCTTTGGTGTCACCTACCTACTGATCTTGAAAGAAAAAGGGAGAAAGAAAGCATAAAATAAAGCTAAAACCTAAGGTGATACACTGAATTGATAAGAACAATGAGATACTCGAGTTACACTTGAGTACTAATGATGGATATGGGACTACACAACAAGATTATGTGGATTATGCATACAAATAGGTTCGACATGCACACATTTTCAAGAAGGAAAACATACTTTCACAAATTAAAAGCTCATGTGCAATTGAGTAAACATAGTTTATAACCTACATGATACCACTTTTGCAAAGGAAGGCATGCTAACATGAAACAAAGCTATAAGGAAAAGAAAGATTTCACTAAGTAGCTTGATGGATCACTTAAAAATGCACAATACTTCACAAGAACTAAAAGGCAAAAAATGAACCATCAATGGTAATCAAGGCAAATTTTATATAACATGTTCAAAACGAGTTACAAAATTCTGCTAATCCAAGAGAGGACTGTAGAAGTCACAGATTTTAGAAAAGCATCAGGAGCCCTCTAAAAGAGGTGAAAAATGCCTTATATACAAGAGAGTGTAGGCCCCTCTAGGGCTTACAAAAATATCTCCCTGGGATAGATCTCTCCTTAGATCTTTTGATTGAATTAATGCTACATCCCCATGGCCATGTCGGTGTGGAGTCGCTTTCATGAATGGTCTTCTTCAGATCTTTTTGCAACCACCGTATTCATTTCTGATCCTTGTGTCCACCTTTGAATCCCTTGTCGAGCTGCTTTGAATGCCTCAAAGTTGATCCACGTCGATTTCACTCTGTTGATCCTCTTGGCACCTGGTTCTGTAGCCAACGATTCACTCGTAGCTCTCTCTGATTGGCTAGGCACATTCCACATGGATTCCCCAATGGTCAAAAGCTTGTTCAATCAGAATCGCATCTCGGAGACACTGGAAGTGTCTCACCGATGCGATTATGCCCCTCTGAAGCTATCAGCATAACATGACACTATCGATGAGAGCTCCTATTGAGTTTGCAAAGTGATACCGATATCACTAAAACCATCGGCAAGGCACATTTCTTTTGTTGAGACATTATGATGAACTCCCCATTCTTTAGCGAAGGCATCCATTTCGGGGAGACTCTTACTGGTCGCTGAGATATCATGTCAGGCTACTTTCCTTAACCCTGCTGAATTCACTTCGGCAAGACTATGTTGGGTCGACAAGACTTCATAGCGAAGCCTTCAGCCTCTTGGCGAGCTCCAATTTCACTTCGGCTAGAGGTTGCTCAGTCGGTGAGACCCTCCACCGACCTCCTCTTCATTATTCGAATTCACTTCAACATATTGTTGGGCTCTTCATTCTTCGGCGAGACTCCATCAGGTCGGGAAGAGATCATAGCGAAAGCACAATCTTTTGTTGAGCTCACTTGAGTCTATCACCAAGACATCCCTGGGTCACTGAGACTTCTTAGCAAGCTCAGATTGCCACGCTGATGCCACTTTACTTCATTGAGACTTCCCCTGATCGACGAGACCCTTGGCGAATTCAAAAATACTAGACCGAGGGCACAATCCCTTCAACAAGACATAATGCCTTCGACAAGACATTTCACCGAAAGACATTTCATTTTGGCCAGACTTGTCTCCTCAGCATGACATTGCACCGAATTCGCTTACTCCTCGGACAACTCCTTCATGTTGGTGAGACTTCCTTTCTTCGCCCAGACCTCACGCTGAGGTCCTCTCTTTCGCCGAGTTATTCACTAGTCGATAAGACATCACCAGGTTAGGGAGACCTTTTTTCGACTTGGAATGTTACACTGAAGGCTCCCTTTATCAGCAAGACCCTTTGTATCGCTGAGACCTTATGTCGAAGGCCAAATCCTTCAACAAGCTCCTTTTCCTGTCGGGGAGACATCCTTACTTCGGCAAGACTCTATGCCGATGTCAAACTTTCTCGGTGAGGTCCTTTTGTTGTCGGCGAGACTCCTACCAAAGGCAAACATATATCGAGACCCCCTTTATCTTTCAACGAGACCACCTCAGCATCACCAAGACATCACGGTGATTCCTCCATCCTTCGTCGAAAACCATCATCTCTTTCCAAGGCCTCTTCATCTATCGGCAAGACTCCCGAGTGTCGGTGAGAGATCTTATTGAAAGCAAAACGCTACCCCGAGACCCACCATTCTATCGGCGAGACATAATGCCTTCGCCAAGACATCATGGTGAAACTACTTTCTC
Source organism: Sequoia sempervirens (assembly GCA_007258455.2). Taxonomy (NCBI): domain Eukaryota; kingdom Viridiplantae; phylum Streptophyta; class Pinopsida; order Cupressales; family Cupressaceae; genus Sequoia; species Sequoia sempervirens. The sequence continues at coordinate 21,098 of VDFB02060215.1, read as the reverse complement.
TGGCCGAGACCCTAAGTCAGCAAGACCTTCGAATGAAAGCAAAATGTCATGGAAAACCCACCTAATTGTCGGCAAGGCTCCATACTCTCAGCAAGACCTCATGCCGAAAGCAAATCCACCTCAGGGGGCTTTCCTCATCTTCTATCGGCGAGAGTTTATTGATGTCACCCCAAACACACTCCATTCTACCGAGCTCCACACTTCTTTTGGTGAGACACTAGAAAGTCAGGAAGACTTTAAAGCGCAGTCCATTAGTCATACTGTTACCTACTTCCATCGCTGAGACCACACCATGTCAGCAAGACATTACCCCAACGGCTGTAAACTACATCAATGTCAAATATGTCGGGGAGACCTTCTGCATTCGGCGAGACATTCTAGCGAAGGCACCAACCTTTACCGAGAGCCCATCCTTCTTGTCAGGGAGACATGACTATATCGATAAGACCATTTGTCGAGGGCACAACCCTATACCGAATGCATCATTCCCTCGGCAAAACACTTGTTATCGGGGAGACTTCTGCCGAGCTTCATTACTGTCGCCGAAACATTGGCCCGTCGGCCAGACATTCACCCGAGATGATTTTATTTCCCCGACGTGACCATTTCCTCTTGATGATGCCTTCATTCAGCGAGAGCACTTTTAGTTGGCAAGACATTTTGAAGGTCTTGGCGACTCTCTCCTTAGAGGATTTTCATGCCGAACTTGAACAAGGCAAGCTTTCCAACTGAGTTCCCTGTGACCTAGCATCATATTCATGACTTTTTCCCTTGTGTGAATGCTCCATTTGGCCTTCATGAACATCTTAAACACAATTAAACCTACCTGATTGAGCCTGTAGGTGAAAATTGGGCAACATTTCTAGCGACCTCAATTGGATGTTTGCCTGCTAAATATGGAAACCAGTAGCCTAGGCCTATCCATTGGGCATAGAGTCATTGGGAAAACTGAGGAACAAACTTGGAGAAAATTTGTACATGGTTGTAACTTGCTTGAGATTTATAGAGCACTCAGAAACTTATTGAAAACAAGGAAAAAACTGAAATAAAACTATTTATTTGTGTTGGAACAACACTTAGGGAAAGAAATAACAACTAAACCTACCCTACACTAACCGGTACGAAATTGGTCAAACAAACCCATTAACAGGTTGGGTAAAATAACCGCCCCTTCTAAAAAATTTACAATGTTTGCTACGATGGAGAACAACTAAATAGAAATGAACCATGCATGACAATTCAACAGATGGTTGCAAGATCTCTGGCAGAACATATTCTGGATTACTAACCTTTTCATATGGAATGTAAACATTCCGGTTTTGGGGTGGAAAGGTAACTTGAGTGCACTCCTCCTAAGCAATACCCTCATGCTTGGGTGTAAGCAAGGTATCAATATCTTTTCTGGTCTCCATTTTGGCTAGATGCCTAATAGGGCAGCTTCTAGTAAGGGAAAATCTTGCACTTTCCTTGCTGATCTTTTGCTCATGAGCTGCCATTCTATCACCTTGCTGGCTGGAAAGGTATAACCCCTATGGCTGACTTGATGGAAGAGTAGTAGCCTCCCCAATATGCTCATGCTTTCCAAAATGAACATTCACTCCTTTAATGAATAATGAGATGGCTTCCTCTGACACACTTTCAATCAATTCATCAACCTTAGGCTCCTTTATAGACCAAAATGGAAGTTGCTCATAATTCTCATCATCACTAGAAGAGTTACATTCTGATTCAGGTTTGTCTTTTTCAATGCAAGAACACAACAATTCAAGTGGTGATAAAGTCTCAAGTTCCTCTGTACAATGGAATGGAAGCTCCTCCAACCAGTTATGACTTTGCAAATTAGGCTCATTAGGCTCCTCCTGCTGTTTTAGCATTTTTTCAAGTTTATGAACCTGTTGTTCTAGTTCATCATGACTATCAACTACTTTTGAGTCTTCATAAGGGTCAAAATTAGCTTCCTCCTTAAAAAACTCAATAGTAGCTTTTTCAACCACAACATGTTTGAAAACATCAAAGCTCTCACCTTGGAGGATAATATCAGGTTCAATCTCAGGCTTTTCTCCCCGAATTAAGGCCCTATTGTCTTGCTTATTATCATCGATAAGTAACCCACCCATGCTTTTTTGTTGTTCAATCATTTGTTGCTATTGATTTCTATATTCCTCCATAGCTAGATGTAGCAAATCAATATTTTTAGTCTCCTCTGAATTGAGTGAGCTATACTGGTCAAAGATCTGCCCTTCTTTTGCTTCCTGGATACTAGAGCATGATTTCATTTACATGATAGGTGAAGGGAACTCACAAGGTGACTGAGATGAGACTTTCCAACTTAGAATCCTGAGGGTAGAAGACTTATTAATAGGCTCACTAGAGAGCTTGGAAGGTTTCTCTTGTTTAAAGCTAGGAAACCTATCTCTAAAAGCATCCTCTTTCACCGGATGATTCAACATTATAGGAGGAGGTGATTTGAAACTAGGAATGGAAAGGGCCGCCTGTGTATCATACCTTTGTGCTTGATAATTTAAATAAGCTCGACTATCTTGTACCTGAGCAGATAATAATTTCATTTGCTCCTCTTTGGCTGCTATCTCTCTCTCAAGATCTTCTTCAAACTGACATCCCAACTCCTGTTGCTGTAAAATAAGCTTTTTCTGCTTCTTGACATCGACCAACATGCCATACATGTAGGAGAACACCTTACTGACATCATTAATCTACATATGTTCAAACTTCTGGCTCAAAGCCTACAACACATGGTTAAACTATTGGAGCAGGTCCATTATAGTTTGGCAAGGATGCTTTAGAGGCTGATTATGTAAATAATCATGCTGGTGAACATCAAAAACCTCCTCCTGGGGTTGATTTTGATTATATAATGGCTGACACAAGGGTTGACCAGGAGTGGGAGGGTGGGAAACATGATGAAAATACTGGTAATCTGCTGATATCGGGTCGTTTGACATAAAGACAGCAGGCTGTTCTAGATAGTATGGCTAATGGGAGGACATATACACATGACCCTCATGGAATGGAGGTGGCAAGTCACTATATTGCCGATAACTAATCATTACAGAGATAAGACATGAGGAATAACAAGCCTAAATATCAAACCTTATTGATTGCAGACACCTAGGCTGCTGGAACCAGTTGTTATGAAGTTGGAGTCGCCATGATATGCTGATATTTTACCTTTGAAAGGCCTAAAATTTACTGGCTGCATATCAAAAACTAGTAGTAGACATATAATTTCCAAACTGTTTGTTCGACAGTCCCACTGGGCGTACCAGAAACTGTTATCACCTGAAGTTGCACCCTGTTGAACCTAATGTCCAATGCCGACTTCCTTTGGTGTCACCTAACTATTGATCTTGAAAGGAAAAGGGAGAAAGAAAGCATAAAATAAAGCTAAAACCTAAGGTGATACATTGAATTGATAAGAACAATGAGATACTCGAGTTACACTTGAGTACTAATGATGGATATGGGATTGCACAACAAGATTCTATGGATTATGCATACAAACAGGTTCGACATGCACACACTTTCAAGAAGGAAAACATACTTTCACAAATTAAAAGCTCATGTGCAATTGAGTAAACATAGTTTATAACCTACATGATACCACTTTTACAAAGGAAGGCATGCTAACATGAAACAAAGCTATAAGGAAAAGAAAGATTTCACTAATTAGCTTGATGGATCACTTAAAATTGCACAATACTTCACAAGAACCAGAAGGCAAAAAATGAACCGTCAATGGTAATCAAGGCAAATTTTATATAACATGTTCAAAACGAGTTACATAATTCTGCTAATCTGAGAGAGGACTGTAGAAGTCACATACTTTAGAAAAGCATCAAGAGCCCTCTAAAAGAGGTAAAAAATGCCTTATATACAAGAGAGTGTCGACCCCTCTAGGGCTTACAAAAATATCTCCCCGGGATAGATCTCTCCTTAGATCTTTTGATTGAATTAATGCTACATCCCCATAGCCATGTCGGTGTGGAGTCGCTTCCATGAATGGTCTTCTTTAGATATTTTTGCAACCAACGCATTCATTTCTGATCCTTGTGTCCACCTTTGAATCCCCTGTCGAGCTGCTTTGAATGCTTCAGAGCCAATCCACGTCGATTTCACTCTATTGATCCTCCTGGTACCTGGTTCTGCTACCAACAATTCACTCGTAGCTCTCTCTAATTGGCTGGGAACATTCCACATGGATTCCCCGACGATCAAAAGCCTATTCAATCAAAATCACATCTTGGTGAGACACTGGAAGTGTCTCACCAATGCAATTATGCCCCTCTGAAGCTATCGGCATAACATGACACTATCGATGAGAGCTCCTATTGAGTTTGCAAAGTGATACCGATATCACTGAAACCATCAGCAAGGCACATTTCTTTCATTGAGACATTATGACGAACTTCCCATTCTTTAGCGAAGGCATCCATTTCGGGGAGACTCTTACCAGTCGCTGAGATATCATGTCAGGCTACTTTCCTTAACCCCGCTGAATTCACTTCGGCAAGACTATGTTGGGTCGACAAGACTTCATAGTGAAGCCTTCAGCCTCTTGGTGAGCTCCAATTTCACTTCGGCCAGAGGTTGCTCGGTCGGTGAGACCCTCCAGCGACCTCCTCTTCATTCTCAGCGAGACATATCGTCGGGCTCTTCATTCTTCGGTGAGACACCATCAGGTCGGGGAGAGATCATAGTGAAAGTACAATCTTTTGTCGAGCTCACTTGAGTTCGTCACCAAGACATCCCCGGGTCACCGAGACTTCTTAGCGAGCTCAGATTGCCACGCCGATGTCGCTTTACTTCATTGAGACTTCCCCTGATCGATGAGACCCTTGGTGAATTCAAAAATACTAGACTGAGGGCACAATCCCTTCGCCAAGACATAATGCCTTCAGTGAGACATTTCACTGAAAGACATTTCATTTTGGCTAGACTTGTCTCCTTGGCATGACGTCGCACCGAATTTGCTTACTCCTCGGCGAGCTCCTTCATGTCGGTGAGACTTCCTTTCTTCGCCCAAACCTCACACCGAGGTCCTCTCTTTCGCCAAGTTATTCACTAGTTGGCAAGACATCACCGGGTCGGGGAGACCTTTTTTTGACTTGGAATGTTACACCGAAGGCTCCCTTTATCGACAAGACCCTCTGTATCACTGAGACCTTATGCCAAAGGCCAAATCCTTTAGCAAGCTCCTTTTCCTATTGGGGAGACATCCTTACTTCGGCAAGACCCTATGCCAATGTCAAACTTTCTCAACGAGGTCCTTTTGTTGTCGGCGAGACTCCTGCCGAAGGCAAACATATATTGAGACCCCCTTTATCTTTCGACGAGACCACCTTTGCATCGTCGAGACATCATGGTGATTCCTCCATCCTTCGTCGAAACCATCATCTCCTACCGAGGCTTCTTCATCTATCGGCAAGACTCCTGAGTGTGGGTGAGAGATCTTACCGAAAGAAAAACGCTACCCCGAGACCCACCATTCTATCAGCAAGACATAATGCCTTCGCCAAGACATCATGGAGAAACTACTTTTCTGGCCGAGACCCTGAGTCGGCTAGACCTTTGGACGAAAGCAAAATGTCACGGAGAACCCACCTAATTGTCGGCAAGGCTCCATACTGTCAGCAAGACCTCATGTCGAAAGCAAATCCACCTCTGCGAGCTTTCCTCATCTTCTATCAATGAGAGTTTATTGATGTCACCCTGAATGCACTCCATTCTACCGAGCTCCACACTTCTTTCGGTGAGACACCAGCAAGTCGAGAAGACTTTATAGCGCAGTCTATTAGTCAGACCGATACCCGCTTCCGTCACTGAGACCACACCATGTCGACAAGACATTACCCCGACAGCTGGAAACTACACCGATGTCAAATATGTTGGGGAGACCTCCTGCATTCGGAAAGACATTCTGGTGAAGGCACCAACCTTTTCTGAGAGCCCATCCTTCTTGTCAGGGAGACATGACTATATTGGTAAGACCATTTGTCGAGGGCACAACCCTATACCGAATGCGTCATTCCCTCGGCAAAACACTTATTATCGGGGAGACTTTTGCCGAGCTTCATTACTATCGCCAAAACATTGGCCCATCGACTAGACATTCACCCGAGATGATTTTATTTCCCTGACGCGACCATTTCTTCTAGATGATGCCTTCATTCAGCGAGAGCCCTTTTAGTCGGCGAGACATTCTGAAGGTCTTGGCGACTCTCTCCTTAGAGGATTTTCATGCCGAACTTGAACAAGGCAGGCTTCCCAACTGAGTTCCCTATGACCTAGCATCAAATTCATGACTTTTTCCCTTGTGTGAATGCTCCATTTGGCCTTCATGAACATCTTAAACATAATTAAACCTATCTGATTGAGCCCGTAGGTGAAAATTGGGCAACAGTAATAATGCAACAAAATGTGCAAATTTAGTGAGGTGATCTACTACTGCCATGATGACATTATGACCTTTAGATTTTGGAAGCCCTATGATGAAGTCCATGAAAACCTCTTCCCAACGTTCGATAGGAATAATTAAGGGTTGCAAGAGACCTAGTTTCTTTATTGTCTCCCCTTTATTTATTTGACAAACCAAACATCAACCCAAAAATTTTGAGCATCACCTTTAGCCCTACCCAAAAAAAAAATCTTGCTTGACTTGATGATATGTCTTCAAAAATATTGAATGACGACCAACCAAGACTCATGAAGTTGTGTGAGAATCTTATGTTTAAGAGTGGAATTCTTGTAGAGATACAATTTCTCTTTATACCACAAAGGATCTCCCTTCCAACAAAACTTATCTGAACTACTAGGATCACTCTTTAACTATTGAATGAGATTACTTGTAGCAACATCATTTTTCCGCTTTGTTTTGGCTTCTACCACCCAATCTACTTGTAATATTAAAATGGCACACAATAAATCTTCATCTTTCTCATCATTCCTATAAAATTCATTTGCCACAACATTTCCTTCCCTTTCATATATACAATCTTAAAGTCATATCCAAACATCTTAGTGACAAATTTTTGTTTCTCTTCAAAAGATAATCTTTGTTCCAAAAAATATTTTAGGCTATCATGATATGTCTTAACCTTGATTTGTCTACTTATTAGATAAGGCCTCCACTGTTTTACTGATTGAAGAATGGCTATTATTTTATTTTCATAAATAGGTTTGATTTGATTCTTACCCTGTAATTGATGACTCTCAAAATCAATTAGTTGACCCTCCTACATGAGAATTACTCCTATACCATTTCTTGAAGCATCACATTCCATAATAAATCCTTGGTGAATTTTGGAGTGGCAAGCATTGGAGTTGTACACAACCTCCTTCAATCTCTCAAATGTTGCATTAGCAGATTCATTCCAATGAAAATATTCATTCTTCAATAAAGTTGTTAGGGGTGTTGCTATATGGCCATAATTTTTCACAAATATTCTATAGTATCTATTCAATCCCAAGAAACCCCTCAATTTATGAATGGTTTTGGAATAGGCTATTCCATGATAGCCTTAATTTTTATTAAGATCCACCTTTACACCTTCATGTGAAACTATGTGTCCTAAGTAATCCACCTTGTTGAGACCAAAAGCACACCTAGATGGCTTAGCATAGAGTTGATGATCTTAAAGAACTTGCAATGCTTGATCTACATGTTGCAAGTGTTCTTCCCACACCTTGTTATAAATCAATACATCATAAAAGAACACTACTATAAACTTCCTCAATAATTTCTTAAAGATGGAGTTCATCAAACTTTGAAATGTAGATAGTGCATTGGTAAGACCAAATGGCATCACCAAAAATCATAATGATCTCATGAGTCCTAAATGATGTCTTAGAAATGTATTTTTCCTTAATTCAATTCATCTAGTAAATCATCAATGATTGGAATAGGAAACTTATCTTTTATGGTGTACATGTTGAGCACTCTATAGTCTGAGCACACGCACCAAGTTTCATCCTTCTTATGCACCATCACCATGAGCGAGGAGTAAGCACTTTGGCTATGCCTGATAATTCCTTCCTAACATATCCTCCACAATCTTTTCAATCTCACTTTTTTGAATATATGGGTACCTATAGAGCCTGATGTTTGAGTGGTTGGCTCCTTGGAACTAGTTTTATGGGATGATAATAATCCCTCTTAGGAGGAAGTCCTTTAGTCATATCTTTGAAATCCACCAAGTGTCGATCAATTATTGCTTGTAAATTTGGATGGGTGGGAAAATTATATTGAGAGACTTATAATGGACATAATTGGGCCACAAATCCATCAACTCCTTTCTTAGGCAACTTTTGCATTTGATGAGAGCTTACCATTTATGGGAAATTTGCCTTCAACCCTCTTAGCTCTATTGTCCTTCCTTTTGATTGAAATCTCATGAATGTTTCTTGGAAGCTCATATAAATTGTTCCCAAAGTAGTAAGCCATTGTACTCCAAAAACAATATCTATTACACCTATGGAGATGTCATACATTGGGCTATTAAGGTGATAATCTCTCATGGATAATTTAATGCTATGACATTTTCTATAATAACTAATAGTACCACCATCTACAATCAAGACTTGAAACTTGGATTTGGATATATAAAATAATTTAGATGAGAAACCAACTTTTTTTGATAAAATTGTAACTTAGGGAAATTCTTAAGTTAGCAGATTAAATGCAAAAATACAAAAACCCAAAGCAATAATGAAGTGCAAAGGAAATAACATGAAAAAAAATGAAAAGATCTCACCAAATGTCTTCATTCTCCATGGCTGACCTCCATTATACCTTCTCAACTTGCTGGAAATATGTTGTTGCCCTCAGATTTTATGTGAGCAATCTAATGACTATGACAAGCCCTAAGCAAATATTGAAGGATTTTACTCTAAAATGACTTTACAAATGCAACTAGAAAACTATGAAGTATGTAAAAAATAGCCTAAAATGACAAGATAGCAAGAGCATGAGATGACAAAATATGAGCATGAGATTGCAAGATGACATGAGATGTCCAAATGAGACCAAAATTGCCATTTTATAGAAAATGCAATTTTGAGTGAATGGACAAGATTAAAAGTTGACAAATGCCCTAGAATCAACGGTTAAGATTTAATGTGGCAACCCACAATTAGGGTTAGGGCAACATTAGGGAAAATTTAAAATGAATGGACAAGATTGATTTTAAGAAAATCAAATCAAGGGTTTTTTTTTTTAGGTGAAAAGTGGCAAGCCACTTCTAATAATATATTATATAAATAGATAATAACAAAAAATAGTTCAAAGGGAATACTAGTAGGAAGAACCAACAAGAAATCTCCAATTATAGCCCGAAGTTAAACTATGAGTTTACCTAAAAAGAAAACCCCATAGAATATGGCCTCATACCACTGATTACAATTTTTAAAGTGACAACCCCATAGAAACCCCATAGAATGTGGACTAACTCCACATAATACAATTTTTTAAGCCCCATCAAAATTTTGTAAAAATCCCTTACAATTTTAAAAGCCCCAACAAAATTAAAAAAAAACCCCTTATACATTTTCATTTTTTCATTGATCCCCCATTGACTGATTTTTCATCTTGCCCTTCTAATTTCTCTACCGATTGAAGACCCTCTCAAAAAAGCTTCTGTTATGAATAGGAAGCGAGACAAAAGCACGAAGAAAAGCCAAGGCATAATATATCTCTTTTATTTCCAATTCCATCATTGAGCAAGTGTGCCTTTGGTGTTTCCTTAAGGCTCGTAGTAGAATATTATCATTTTTAAACTGCAATGCTAGCTTAATGGCATCAAAGAATTCTTCGAAACACTACCTATTTTGCACTAAATCCCTCGGGAAGAGCCCTACAACAAACCCATCCCCAACAAAGTGTTATGTGACTTTTTCCCCAAGAAGAAAAAGTTATGAAATAACCCTTTAAATTAAAGGGAGAATAAAGGATATTATGATCCTTTTATTAAATGAGATATTTATAAAGCATATGTGTAAAAGCTCTCTTAAGGAGGTGGAAACATAATTATTTATTTAAATAAATATTAAATGCAACCTTTGTGAAAGGGTGTGATGGTTTGGAAACCACCCCCTAAGGCATATATAAACATTTATGTGAGACTTGGAAAGAGACAAAGGAAATACAAGAAAAAAAAGGAAAAACAAATATAGCACATTGCAGGAATAGGGTTCTAAGTTAGCAGGCTATGAGCAGGACGAAGAAGGGGCACTCCTACAGTGGGTGTCCAACCTAGGGTACAAGTGCGTGCACTCAGGACAGTCCTGGCCAGGGCATGCTTTTTGTGGCATGAGTGTTGAGCATTGTTCCAGTGGAACCAATACTTGTGTAGAGTGGCAAAGTATGCTTTCCTCCCAGTCTGCTCATAGACAGAAGAGGTTGAACTAGGAACCATTCTAGCAATAGTTGGGATTTCTTCTACACATTTCAAAAGATAAGTATTAATGTCTGATAAATTATTTCAGTGATAAAGTTGTTTTAATCATTTAAGTTTATTAAACTAATAATTTATTTAAATGAAATTGTTGATTGAATGTATTTAAATGCAATTGTTGATTAATTTATTGCACGAAAGTAATTTCAAACTATTGAATTGGGAATTAGTCTCATTTCACAAAGAAGTTATATTTTTGAACGACACAAGGGATTACATCATCTAGAATCAACTAAATTTTAACATATTTCCTAGCCAATTCTTCCAATTCAACCATAGACTGAATGAAATCAAGAGCATTTGATAGAAAGATGGATATCACCTATGATGGGTAGATAATTTGGCATGCCCTTAGACTAGTTATCTCCAGACCTAAGATGATTGGTATGTTGGTTTCTACTCTTGCATTATTGATAATGAACATTGACTGCAAAACATCCTGTGTGAGGTATTATTCCACCAATCGCTCCCACGACTTGACTGGAAGTGAAACCCTCAAATTCCAAGGGCGATATGCCATGAAGCTTATGGTCAAGAGCCGAGATGCCAACTCTTGAAATCGCATAGAATTATTTCTTCTCAATGCCTTACTTCTGAAGAATGAAACTTATGCAAATAAGATCCTTCAAGTGCCTATTTAATGCCAATTATAGCCTAAGTGGAGTGCGGAATCATAATGAAGAGTTGTGTGAAACCATAATGTAGAGTTGTGCAAAGACTGAGCAATTAAATCCTCTATGTACCTCCACAGGACCGACTCGTGCTAGACAAATGCCTAAATACAAGACAGTTGTTATCTCATTTTAAAAAAATCATTTTCCTATTATGCTAGGAATAAAAATCAAATCAAGGGTTGACAATGCATGTGACAAGAGATAAGATTGGCGCAAAAAAAGAGAAAGCTAGAAAAATCAAATAATAATAGAAATTACTTGATTTTTGGAAGAAAAAGACTATTTTGAATTAAAAATAAATTTAATTCAAAAGGGGGGAGTCATTTGACAGTAAATAATTAATTTGAATTATTTACTTAAAAAGAGAGAAAATTAGAAAGTGGGATTATTTTAAATAAATAATTTTATTTAAAATAGGGTAAATGTCAAGGTGGCAATAATTAAATAAATTAAAGATTTTTTTAATTATAAGAAGACTTTTAAGAATTAGTGACGTATTTAAATAAATAAATCAAATTTATCTATTTAAATAATCAAGCAGAAATTGGTGGACAAGGATAGTTAAATAAATTAAGAAATTTATTTAATTATGGAAAGACATTAGACAATTAGTGACGTATTAAATAAATAAATAATTTTTTTTATTTAATAATCAAGAAGAATAAAAAGACATGAATTAATTAAATAATTATGAATTATTTAATTAATAGTCGAAAGTGGACCAAGGACTTAATTAAAATGTCTTAATTATGCTAGGAAGAAAATGATGAAAAATAGAGTTTGCAGGCCTAGGTAATTTTTATGTGTCTACATTTTGCCCCTCTTTGTCATAATGCAACCCGTCACATTGTGACAAAGAAAATAAGTCAAGGTCATGCCCCAACTAAGGAATGGAGCATCTATGCCCCCTTAGGAAAATTTTCAAATTTTGGACTAGCAACAAAAATTTGGAAAATGTCCCAATAAGTTAATTGAATGACCAGAAAATCAATGACACAATTGGTTTCAAGTTTCAAGGAGTTTAAGTCAGCCAAAAAGGTGGTCAAAGTGGGTCAAAAAAGCCTTCCAATAATAACCTTGAGGGTAAAACCCTAATTCTGACTCTATAAATAGGTTAAAAGGGGTGAAAAGTCATTTCATTTTCATTTCACCCTTTGCCAATTTGAGAGCACAAAGCGAAGAGGAATTTAATAAAGATGGTGATTCTAGTGACCGAGTACCATGGGGAGATCGTTCGGACATACAAACAACCAGAGGGCTCAGAGCCAGCAATGAGTGCATCTAACCCACTTTGTCATTTTATCGTTTTGCGTGTCATTTAAAGGGTTTTAGGGCAATGAACGAATGCATCATGATGCATATACATGCGCGTAAGCCGCATTCGCATTTGTGTTTGACGCATTTGATGTGTCTTGACACAAACACATTGGGTCCTTAGGATAAGTCAATTAGACATAACACATTTACGAAAAACTGAGACACATTTGCCAAGTCGCGCTGGAAATGAGAGATGTAATGTTGCATTTGAAATATTGTGATGCATTTGTGAACTCAGGCAATGCATTTGAATAGATTGACGCATGTGATAAGAATTGTGACGCAAGTGCCATGTCGAGACGCAAATGCAAGCTAGAATGACACAAATGTTGGGTTGCGATGCAATTGAGGTACATAATGATGCAAACACTAGAATGCAACGCATTTGACATTGACTTTGACCAAAGTTGACTTTGTTTAAGTTCATATTTTTAAATGATTTTGAGTTAGACAATTGGTAATGATGATTTTCAATAAGGTGCTAATGCATGTTTTGACATGTGCAGTGGTAGTTAGCGCCTATTTATACATGGGAGAGCAGGCCATCTACCTATGGATTTTGGGACCAGTTGTGGGATAGGGAGCGACAACGAGTGATGTGGCTGGGACTATACTATGTCGCCTATATGCCCATTTTTTAGGAAAATAGGGACCTTTTGACTGTGCTTTGCGAGAGATGGCACTCTGAGACATGTTCCTTCCATTTTTCAATGGGGGAGGCTACAATGACACTCGAGGACGTATACCTTATTTTGTGCTTGTTGATACGAGTAGAGCGGGTCGTGTACAATCCATGCCAGGGGTACCAGACATTTACAACGTATTATCATGATGAGACTGGTGCAAGACTAGGGATTAAGGGGTATGAGATCCGTTGGGAGTTCGTGGCAGAGCACTACTCTCAGTTCGATGCCTTATTGGCAACATTGATTGGAGTACTGATACCTAACCATTGAGGACACAAATTTCCTATTGGCTGGGGTGATGTGCTAGTGGGGATGAGACAAGAAAAGACTGTATATGCTTGGGGAATTTGCTTACTAGGGATGTTGTACCATTAGCTCCATGAGGTTGCTTATAGGGGAGCATAGAGTATCAGCTGTGGGATGACACTACTTATGATCTGGGCGTGGGAGCATGTTGTTGTCTTCCATCCTTCAATCCAGAGACCACAATTAGCAGATGGTATGCCATACATGTATTACTATGCAGGAACGTTATAGAAGACCAGGGTCAGAGAGACAGGCTGGTGGCAACACCGGATTGACACTATGGTATCATTCATTTGGAGGCCGTATAAGGACTGCGGGCAGTGGGATGATGAGGCTGACCAATATTTGAGTTTTTGTAAACAATTTAGATATCTTATTGGGCAGACTGTTCAAAGCCAGCTCATTATTGCGATGTACCTTCCACGGTGGGTACTACAACAATTTGGTGAGCAACAAGGTGTTTCCATGGGTACAACAGAGTACGTTAGGTCATCTCGAGAGTCTGCATGGGGTTCAACAATTTCAATTCCATTCGCAAAGTAGCAAATTGACAGTTTAGTGGCTTAGCAGTGGGGATGGAGAGGGGGGCCTGCAGATCTAGGGACTACAATGGATTTTGATTTATGGTGGCAGACTCATAGACCAGTCCCCTTAACAGATCTTGATGGACCAACACTAGTGGATAGGAGATCAGTGATACCATGGGTGTGGCGAAGTGGCATGGGAGGCAGAGATGGAGGCAGGGATAGAGGCAGAGGCTGAGGGAGGGATGGAGGTAGAGGTGGAGGGAGGGATGGAGATGACGAAGACGATGGTGGAGATGGTGGGAGGAAAAGACGAGGAGGTGATGGCAAGAGATAGGTGAGGAGGGCCAGACATGTGGAGAGAGTTCCCTTGGTACCGATCCCTGAGGTGGATGAGGAGGAGGAGAGAGAGGTGAAGGCAGAGACAGAGGAGGGAGAGAGATAGCTAGATGTTGTGCTTGATGTTGGGGGTGGTTAGGAGAAGGGGAGACAGGAGGGAGGGATGTAGGAGGAGGGATTGTTGGAGATGGAGGTTTGACAAGAGGGGGAGATGGAGGTAGAGATGGTGAGGGAGGAGGGGGTTGTCGGAGGAGAGGAGGAGATTGGGGATGGTGAGGATGTGATAGATGAGGCAGAGCAGCTGCTGAGGTGGCATATGGTAGAGGGGGAGGATGATGCACCTACAGGACCACCACTACCACATGATGCGACTATATATTAGCAAGTGGTAGACTTACAGAGGAGGCTCGATGAGGCCACTGCATAGATTAGATCCTTGTGGGAAGAGTTAGAGGTGACATAAGTCAAGCAGGATCAAGTAGAGATCAGACGTCAGGATGTAGAGAGTTGGTGCTCAAAATTTGCGGAGCTATGTTTAGGGCCTATTGAAGATGTGGCAAGGGAGTTGGTTAGAGTTAGTGAGAGTTGAGGTCAGTATAGGATGTTATGTGAGAGGGAGGTATCGACCGATTAGAGGGAGCTTGGATTGTCTTGGTCCTACAATAGGACAAGGTCAGGATCAGGGAGCAACAGCAGGTTCCATAGTAATCATAGCTAGAGCAGTGTAGGTGGTTCCACTTCATCAGGGAACACATCAGGGCATAGATCTCACCACTCGCACAAGCACTCCTCAGGGCATAGGTCGAGTGATAGCCATGGTTCCACAGGTTCAAGTCACAGGTTAGTGCATAGTCAGCCTCCGGTGACAGATCCTTTAGCTTCCCAGGCACAGGCCATAGTGACCATGATGGCATTAGTCTCCTTGACAGAGCATTGATCACCTAGATCTTCTCCTTGAGGGGATGAGGAGAGCTCGACATAACAAAATTTATTGGTATCTTGCATCAGGGCATTTTAGACACTTATGTTATGACAGTTATATTTTGATCATCAAGCTTGCAAGCTCTTATTTTTGGGATATCTCATGACTCTATCCTGTGACATGATTTTTGAGGTTATATATATGATGCAGTTTTGATGCGACCTATATGCTTTATGTTATGTGATGATGCAGTCTACATGTTCTATTATGCTCATGTGATATGATTTATGCATTTATGATTCCTATGATGATGTCTTTTATACGCCATGTTATGTATGCATTTATGATGGTTATTTATAATGAGATGCCATGATGATGTGATGTTTATTTATATGTCATGATGATACTATGCCATGGATGATGATTGTTATGATGATGATGATAATATGCATAATGTTATGACTCTAATGAATGCCTTGTCTATGATTATGGATGCATTAATGTATGACAATACTATGTATGGATAATGTGACATGCGATGCTTTATGTGAATGATAAATGTGATGATGCGGATAATGACATGTTTTCTTTGTCTTTTTATGATATATGAATGTATGGATGTGACTATATGTTAATGTAACCAAATGCCAATGTGTAATGAACTTAATGGAATGCCTATATGATTATGTATGCAAATATATTTTTGTATGTCATAGGATATCATCAGGAGACAGAAGAAGAGAGATGACAAGATAGAAGGAGACAGATGTTAGTACGATGAGAGAAATCCTTCAACATTTTTCCTAAGAACCAATATTCATTGCTCTTAATCATCATTGGGTGGATTATTGTAATGGCCAACAAACACTATGATATGACATAGATCGATGGTGTGCAAGGTTTAACCATAACATGAAACAAGCAGTCACAGAAAAGGATGATCATGACTCATACTAAGAGTGCAATTGCCCCAATTTTTTTGTCACAACCAACCACAAGCAAGGAAGAAAAGGATGACAAGTCATGAAACGTCGTTTCTCCTCTAAATCTTGTTGTCAGGACATCCATGAGGAATTACCAACATGATTGCCAAAAATACAAGACAAGACAATCATCATGATACGTTGTTGTTCCTCTAAATCCTAGTGTCAGGACATCCTCGAGAAACTATTAACATAATGAAAATTGAAAATGCCAAGTGTTTGCCAAGTGTTTGGATGTCAAAATTTTTTGTTTGTCAAGTGTGTCTGAGTGTCAAGTGTTCTGATGTCAAGATGCCAAGGTTTGACGGTGTCGAATGCCAAAGGTGTCATGTTTGACAATGTCAAAGTGTCGATTGTAAGAGTTTGTTGAATTCTAGAAGGACATATCGTGAATAATTTTGATGTCAAGAGGACCAATCCTTGAATATCAAGAGAATCCTTCAAAATGCCAGATGATAATGATGATACCCAGGAAGGACACATCCTAAGGTAAAGATAAATGACAGAGGAAATACTTCAGAAGGACACATTTGAATAATAACCAAGAGATGACTGTTTGACTGGTTGTGACAATTTGACATGTTTTGACAAAGGTTGACTAAAGTTGATTAATTTTGACTTTTGTTGACAAAACTAACTACATGTCAATGTTGATATGTTGATAGAATTTGAAATGCTAATTAAATGGTTGCCAGAGTTTAGTTTAGGAGTTTGTTTGTTTTGAAGTGCCTTGTTTGTCTTGAAGACTTTGACATTTGTGTTAGTGTTGTGTCATGAACCCTAATGGATTGACCTAGTGCGACCTCGAGGGCTCATCGATAGATGGCCTTGCCTATGTTATACACTCAGAAACCTCTTAGTTCGACACGACCAATGACTTTGTCATAATGAACAAAGATTGAGCCATTATTTTTATTTTGAAAAACCTAAAAGGATTGACCTAATGTCTTGGGGGTTGAAAGACGAGGCTTGCCTTCGTAGCAAATGCGCAGAGACAACGTAGTTCGACAATGACAAAGACTAACTTGACAAAATGTGACTCTATTTTTGGGATTTTGATGTGTTATTTGGATTTTTTTGTTTTTGCCATATTTTTATTTTTTTGGATTTCTTTGGGACATTTTTCAATTTTTAGGTCTTTTTTCAGGACATTTTTCATTTTTTTGGGTATTTTTTCAGGACATTTTATAATTTTTCTGTCTTTTTTTTAAGGACATTTTATGATTTTTTTTGTCTTTTTTTAAGAATTTTTATGAGTGACAGGACCATGCGCGATACCCACTACAATCGGGTGATAAAGAATTTCCCCTATTCAGGTCCAAGACCTAGCCAAATTTGAAGGATGTAAAAAGGACATGCATGGGGTGATAGATGGACGGTATGCAGGACTTGATGTCAACCGTTTGTCAACCATGAAAAGGAAGGGTGTAATGTCATGGAAAGTGTCTTGGTGGTGATGGAAAAGTGTGTTTTATTACGAGCCAAGGCATATAGGGTGACAATAGATGGCAGAGCAATGATTGACTACACATGGCGCCTGTTTGCCAGGTTTTCACCATGGTACTTATCCAAAGTGCATGTTTTCCAAGTTTTCACTATTGGACAAATTATTTCTCTTTACTATTTTTGTCATTTTTTTTGGTGTCACCAAGACCTCTATTTTCCAGGTTTTCATCAAGGTGACGATTTTTATATTTTTCCAATGTTTTTTGTATTTTTAAGGTTTTTGGCCAAGTTTTTTGATGTTATGCATAAATTTTTGCAGATGTAAACTATTTATAGGCTCTGTCAGTTGTTCACCATTTGGAGTAGCTAGTTGATATGATCTACAACCAAAAGAGGACGTGATGATGTAAGGACCTAGCCAATTTGGTTCGAACTTGCCAAGTTTTTCTTTGTTAGCTTGATTCTTAGGATTTTGCATGAGGACTAGGTCGCCAATGTCAAACTTTCTAACCATTACTTTCTTGTTATAACTGTGACAAAGACGATTCTAGTATGCTTGTAAATGATTCAAGGAATTATGACGTCTTTCATCTAATATCTCCAACTCATGCAGTCTTGACTATCTATACTCCTAATCATTGATCATACCCTTCATGGAGACTCACAAAGATGGGATTTCAACCTCGATGGGCAAGATGGCTTCGGCTCCAAAGACCAGGGTGAACGGAGTGGCACCTATGGACGTGCAGATGCTGGTGCGATAGGCCCACATAGTAGGGTTAAGTTGGATGTGCCAGTCATGGCCAATGTCATTGACTGCTTTCTTAAGAATTTGATTATTGTCTTATTGGACGCCTCAGCTTGACCGTTTCCTTGCCGGTAGTATGGCATGGAAAAATGGTGTTGGATATGGAAGCGTTCACATAACTCATGAACGTCTTATTTTTGAAAGGACGTATGTTGTCTATGATGATGGATTGCGGAATACCATACTGAAAAATGATGTAGTTGAGGATAAATTTGGAAATTTGTTTACCGATTATGTACATAAGGGGGATGGATTCAATCCACTTAGTGAAATACTCAGTGGCAGTGATAATGAATTTGTGGCCATTGGACGAGATAGGATGGATTTTTCCCACAAGGTCAAGTCCCTATTGTGTGAAGGGCGAAGGAGAAGTAATCGGTCAAAGTTCCTGTGTTGGTGCATGAATCAAATCACTATGTATTTGAAATTGGCGACACATTCTGACAAATTAAAGTGTATCTTTCTCCATTGTCGACCAGTAATACCCAAGTCTCATTATTTTATTAGTTAAGGTAGGGCCACTTGAATAGGATCCGCATATACCCTCATGTACCTCTTGTAAGGTTGTTCTTGCTTCGTCAATGTCAAGACATCGAAGAAGGGTGTGGTCAAAGCTACGATGATAAAGGGTGTCATTGACGATGGTGTATTGGGAAACTTTACAGATAAAGGACTTTCATTGGTTATTGGATAGGTTGGGGGGAAGGGTTTGGGACTTGAGATAGTCATAGATGTCTTGATACCATGGAGAATTGGGACCAACAAGTTCGCAAACCATCTCTGATTTTGGTATGTCATATGTAGGGACCAACAACTGTTCTACCAAGAATTCAAATTGTGGCACATTACTTAGAATGTCTAGGAGAGAGCCAATTGTGGCCACTGTGTCTGCTACCTTATTTTGTGTTCTCAGAACTTGCTCAAAAGTCAACATATGAAAATATGTTTGGAAGCTTTCAACCATTTGTTTGTAAGGCATTAATTTCTCGTCCTTGGTGTCATAGTCGTTATTGACTTGGTTAATGACTAAATGAGAATCTCCATGAACATGAAGTGTTTTATTTTTCCATTTTATGGTCATTATGAGTCTTGTGACAAGTCTCATATTCTGCCACATTATTTGTACATGGAAAAGCAATGAAAAATGACTTAGGGATGGATTCTCCTTGTGGAGTGATAAACAATATTCCTACTCTCGAGCCATGACTGGTATGAGATCCATCAAAATATAGTCTCTAAGGTGACTTAGGTTTTGTGTGAAATATTGACTCATCTGGAAATTCCGCTACTAGTGGGTGATCACCTTGTATAGGTGTGTCGGCCAGTAGGTCTACTATCACCTGTCCTTTTACAGATTTTCATTCCACATATTGAATATCATACTCACTCAAGATCATGACCCACTTTTCCAGGTGACCTGTCAATGCTGCTTGACTTAGAAGATATTTCAGGGGATCAATCTTTGCTACTAGGTGTGTCTGGTGATTCAACGTGTAGTGTCTTAATTTCTAAGCAGCAAAGATAACTGCAAGACAAGCACACTCAATGGATGTATAGTTTAGCTCATATTCGACCAGTGTCCGACTGATGTAGTGTATTGCCCTCTCCTTCTCATCATGGTCATTTTGTGCCAGTAATGCCCCCAGTGCTGAAGTTGTTGCATAAATGTATAGAATCAAAGGTTTCCCTTCAATTGGTGGCATTAAAATAGGTGGTGACAATAGATAATCTTTTATTTGTTGAAAGGACTCTTGACATTTGTTAGTCCACACAAAGGCAATATCCTTGCACAAAAGATACTTAAATGGATGAAACTTTTCTGTCAATTGTGCTATGAAGCGTCGGATAGATTGTAACCTACCTTGCAATGTCCTAAGTTCACTTATCCCTTTTGGAGGAGGCATGTCTAATATTGTTTTCACTTTGGCAGGATCCACTTCAATGCCTTTATGAGAAACAATGTACCCCAAAAGTTTTCCTGATGTCACACCAAAGACACATTTCTTCGGATTCAGGTGGACCTTGTATTCTTCCAGTCTCTTGAAGATTTTGTCTAACATATTCAATTGGTCTTTTTGTGTCAAATATTTTTCCAAAATTTTGTCTACATAATCTTCCATTATCTTTTGCATCACGTCATGGAATATTGTTGTCATAGCTCTCTTATAAGTGGCACCTGCATTCTTAAGATCAAAAGGCATGACGTTCCAACAATATGTACCCCCAAGGACATGTGAATGCAGTTTTATGCTGATCTTCAGGGGCAATACTAATCTGATTATAACCTGAGAAACTTTCCATGAGGGACAACATCTCATATCCTGTCGTGGGGTCAACTATGATATCTATGTTTGGAAATGGAAAGTCATCCTTTGGACATGCTTTGTTCAAGTCCCTAAAATTTGTGCAGACACGTATCTGACCATTTGGTTTTGTGACCTGTACAAGGTTGGATATCCATTTAGCATAGTCGATAGACTGTATGAATCCCACATCTATCAATTTCTTGAGTTTGAGTTTGACTAATGGGGCGATCTGAGGATGCATTTTATGCACCGTTTGTTTTACTGGCTTGGCGTCTAGAAGTAGTGGAAAATGGTGTAAGACCAATTCTGGATCCAACC
>VDFB02060214.1:0-25966 GCA_007258455.2 Sequoia sempervirens | reverse complement strand
AATATTAGAGTAACAACAATTGGTTCTTTGAACATTTTTGGCACATGATTGGCCATTTTTACTATGTTAAATTTTTATTTTTCACTTTTATTTTCATGGTTTTCATGTTGTCAAATTTTTATACATTTCTTAGTCTTTTTAAATAAATAAATGAAGGTTCTATTAGTGTCCCCAATCTTGCTAAAAACCATGTATAGAGAGAGTAAAATATATAAACTATTAATTATAGAGTATAACAACAAAATGAATTTAAAAACTACTACATACAACCCTCAAAATCAAGAGAATAAATTCTCATACATTGTTTCTATAATGAATTTAGAGAATAAATTATAAGATTTAAATTCAATACTAAATCTAATGATTGATGAACATTTTTGCTTTTAAATTTATTGTTCTTGGTTGATTGTTGTTATAGAAACGTTGGTATGATTTCAAATTTGAATGTGTACCCTTATATATGGGAATTAAGATAAACAATGACACAAACAATAATCAAATCAAATTGATTGATTTCAAAATTCATATTCATGAAAATGTAAGCATTTTTTCAAGTCAATAGGCATCTTGATAAAGATAACTCTCGACGTGTTTTACATATATTATTAATTAATATAGGTATGCTAGTTAATTAAATTATTAACTATATTTTATTTGTATTTTATATTGAATTGTTAAAAGATGTAAAAAATATTAATACCAAATATATAGAAATGGCTAAAAATTACATATTTTTCAAAAAAATAAAATATAGTGTGTAATTTAAAATACAAATTATATAATTCTTATAATATTTATACATATTTCATTGAATATCTATAGAATTTTAAAACTAAAAAAAAAAATTAGCCTCCCCCTCATACTCTCCCTCCCCCTCTCTGCTATATCTCTCCCTCTTCTCAGATCTTCTATCTCTCCCTCTCTACATATCTCTCTCCCTTTCTCCTCCCTCTCTATCTCTCCCCATCTCTACCTGATCTTTTGCTCCCTCCCTATACCCCTATCTATCTTCATATCTCAACCTATTTGTCCCTTTATCTTCCCATATATTTATATATCTATTTCTTTCTCTTCCCATTTATCTATCTCCCCCTCTCTCTTTCTCTCTCTCTATCTCCCTATTTCTATCTCCCTCTCCATCTCTATTTGTCTTTCTACTTATCTTTTCTCTCTCCCTCCTCTATATCTCCCATATCCTATATTTCCATCTCTCTCTCTCTCTCTTATATATATATATATATATATATATATATATCCTATCTCCCTATCTCAGATATTTATTTCTCCCTCCCTCTGCCTCTCTATATCTCTATCTATTTTATCCCTGTCTCTCATATTCTATATTCATCTCTAATTTCTATCTATAGGAGAGATACAAAGCAGAAGCATTGACCTTCCCAAAGATCCACCAATCTCAACACTACTCCCAACTATTTTGAGCATTTAAGTAAATATTGTATGCTAGATTAGGAGGCATGTGTCAAAGCTCATATTTATTGATGCAAAATAGGTCCAAAGTCACAAATTTGATGTAGAGTTAGTTATAGTTTTGTACAAAATTTCAAGTACCACATAGAGCAAAGATATTCCAATTTTTTATATCATGTCATCAAATTTGGGACTTCATCAAGATTTGTATCTTCATCAACATTAACAAAAGCAAAGGTATGTACTTGAATCCCTTGCATTTAAATTTTTCTATATATATAAATATTTTAATATTTTCCCTCAAATCCATAATATATATATTATTGTGTATTTATTTATTGCAATAAAGAATTAACCTAAGTAACATTAAGAATTCTAAGGATTTGTGCTTGGAAAAACTGCATAACAATTTTTTTTGTTGGATGTCGTGTTGTATAGTTTAGAAAAGCTCAAAATATGAATATGATTTTAAGGCCATATATTATGTTAGCTTACAATGCAAAAGAAGGAAGGAAATCTATTATCAATTTTAATCTACAATTTAATACCATATGAAAAATCACATGTAGTATTATCTAAAATTAATTCTTGACATATTAATTTTATAAATATACACTTACCATATTCAATAAACTTCTCCCAAGAAAGAAACCCAAGTGAACATTAATTGAACCCTAATTGTAGATTCATAACTCTAATCATAACCCTAAGTTAACACTAATCCTAATCAAACCCTAACCCTAGCCTTAAAGTTATCATATAATCTAATTATCTCTCTTATCTAAATTTGGGTTGAATTATTTTTCCTTTATTTTTAATTGCATATATTTTTTGTTAATTAGATCTTATTTTATGAATATATGCAAATATAATTTTACTTCTACATTCATTCTATGCCTTTTTTTCATGATATTTTAACATTCATTTTCTGGAATATTAGATCAATCTCACACATATAAATATGAAACGTCAAATTTTTAAAATAATAGTCAAGTTTCCCCACTTCAATTTATCATTTATCTTATTTGAATTAAAATATTTTAAATCATACTCTTAATTCATCTAAAAAAGAAAAACAAATTGATATATATATTTTTATTAAATACATTTTAACTTATTTTCTTGGATTGTATAAATATCTTTCTTTATTTACATTTGGACTGTTTATTTACAATATATAGTGTAAATATGTGGTAAGATTGGGTATTATCATCATGATTGAGTACGCCCTCTCCCCTAATAAATGTTTTTATTTTGCACCCCACATGACTACTGGGCTCTCTCCCCTAATAAATGTTTTTATTTTGCAGAGGGACAAGTTCGCATGGTCGTAGATCAATCGTCGTGTGATCTCAGCTACTCTCGCCATCCCACGATGACCCCACCAGTTGATCGTGATATCACGGGCGAGCACCACATGTATCATCTGGTGAAGCCAAAGGAATGATAAATGCTTTGATGGGTCTTTAATACATTATGTCACGAGTTACTAAAGTAGTTATAAAATGCACGTGTTTTAAATCAATGGAGATATTATAATCCCAGAAGAAAGGTGATCGATGGTTAATAACAAGGTTGGCGACTATGTTGAATGAACAAGATTGTTGATGGTTGAGATCCATGGTTTCCCCCTATCGCGTGATCAAAATTTGTGAGTTCTTTATTGATTGTGATATCACGGGCGGGCACCACGTGTCTCATCCAGTGAAGCTGAAGGAATGATAAATACTTTGATGCATCTTTAATACATTATGCCACAGGTTATATTTATTAATGTCTTAATATTAGTTTATAAATTAAACATTAATTATAAATATTTTAAAATCAATTAAGTATTTCAATCTAAAATTTTAATATTTGACATTACAAATAAAATTAAACTAAATTCTAATTTTTAAAATCCATAAAATATTTATTATCTATTTAGTTTTACTCATTATCTAATACAATTAAATAAATTAAATTAAATATTCATTTTATATTAATTAAACAATTATTAATTAGAATTTTAGAATAAATTAACAAATAAGATCTATATAAAATCAACTTTTCTATTTTTTTTCTTTGTGTCCAAATCATTTCATTTTTGAAAATTATACCTTATTCTAGATATCATATTTAAACACAAAACTTTATTCTATTCTAATCCTAACCGTAGTTAAACCCTAACCCTATTTGGACTCTAACCCTTACCATAATTGAACACTAAATCTAATTGTAATTAACCACTAAGCATAATTGAATTCTACCCCTAACCCTAACCCTAACTCTAACTAAACCCTAAACCTAACTCTAATCCAACCCTAACCCAAACCTACTTGATTCATAATCCCAACCCTAACCCAAACCCTAATTGAACTTTAAAACTAACCTTAATTAAGTATTAACCCTAATTGAACATTTATTAAACACTAGTCCTAATTGTACCATAACCCTAACTTTGAACTACAGTTGAACTCTAATCCTAATCCTAACACTGATTCTTATCCTAATTGAACCTTAACCCCAAACCTAACCTTAACCTTAACCCTATTTGAACTCTTATTGAATTCATAACCTTAATTAAACCCCAACCTCATCCTCAATACTAACCCAAATTGAACATTAATTGAACTCTAACATTTTAGTTGAAAATATTAAAGTGCCTTAGATTTTCCCATTCATCGTCATTTATCATTCAATTCCTTGTAGAACTCCAAAAATTTATACTTTTATACTTTTTTAATACACATGACCTAATATTAAGGGTTTAGAGTTTAAGGGTTAAGGGTTTAGGGTTTAGGGGAGAGAGAAAGAGGGAGTGAGTGAGTGACCCATTTACATATTATTCTCTTATTCTTTGTTAGTTAAATATTTAGTTACCCATTTACCGTTAGCAGAAATGACCCAAGAATTTAATAGAATGGACTACTCATAGAATACCTTCCATTATGGAGCTAAATTCTCTGATATATTACTACTTATCAAATCCTTTGTAAATAATTATAAACTTATGACTCCATTTAAGCATTTAATTGATTTTCTTGAATCAAAGCAAAAACATAGACACATAATTGAACAAATTCTCAAAAGAAGAATGACAACATCATTAACATTTCATTCAAAAGTCACTCAATCCACATGAGGAGAGAAAATATATTATAATTATAGGCTTATTCATTCTTATAAGTCATATATGCATACAATTTAAGATAATTTGCATATATTCATCCAAAACTCAAAACAGGCTATCTATTGTATTCCATTTGCTTGGGGTTTTAACAACCAATGGCACCACAGATATCACTTCCTCATTAGAGGATAGATATCTTTCTACCCATATATTCAACTTGAAACCTAGCTAGAGCTTTTCATCAGTTATCTCCCTACAAATGAGCCTTGAATTCCCTTTTATATGACAAGGGAGCAACAAGCTTCAAGCTCAAATGTAATTTCACCACAAATTTTCATTTGAACAAAATCTCCATTGCATTTGACTTTCATTTCAAAACTTCCCACACCTTGAATCTGCAAAACATAGTGCATGAACTGGGGAAAGCTAAAAGAAAAGGGAACACAAATTGTCATCAAAATCCCCTTTCTCGTTATCCATGCAAAAAAACCAGACAACCAAATTGCCATGAAGGCACCACAACAACTTCTTATTTACCTACCACCCTACCCTTACCAACACTCAGACCTCGGTATACACACCTGCTTCTAGTTGTTTCCCAATTCGGTAGACTCTCAGCGTCCTCTTCTTTCTTGTCCTTGCCCAATACAGTTCTAGTTGGTCCGCTTGGGGTTTTAATAGCCAATGGCACCATAGCTATCACTTCCTCATTAGAGGGCAGACCATGATTGAAGAGAGGTAAATACCGCAAGTAGTCAGAGTCGGTCTCGGTTACATGATCAGAAGTGTTGCTTGTAAGGTCAATGGGTGAGTGTTGGCATCCAGAGGAGCCATGCCCATACCTTATTTTCCTACCGACACTACTAATAGAGCAAACTGACTACTTTCCTTTGTCATCTACCAGTTGAGCAACAATGTCCTGGAATTGCAACCTTCTACTACATCTAGTGGGCATAAGCCTGGGCTTGTCAACTAAAGCACCTTCCTAAATAGCAAGACCGAACTTTTGTGAGCTCAAATGAACAAAACTCCTTACTGACTTAGTCATTTTCTCTTCTCAGACAAGCACTCAAACTTGATTAGATTTAGCCCACAAAGCGCTCTAACTGCTACAAGAATGACACTATTAGTAGTTAATTCCTCTTGTATTTATTGTGTGAGGTAATGGCAACCTTCATCAATGCTTAGTAAAAGTGCATGTGCAAACATGGCAATTTGGTGGTGTGTGTACTGTCACCATTTAACTAGAGCTGCATGAGAATCCAAAGATCACCCTTCATGACTGCCAACAACAACATATTCACATAGATTGAGATCGAAGTGACTACACAAGCAAGGAAAAATTCATTAATGCTTCACCAGTTGTATGATAAAATGACCACCATGTGTCATTTTCCAACTTTGAATACTGCCCGTTGATCTCCTGAAGAGTTGGCAAATCAAACGGTTTATCTCGGGCTAACTCGGTTTGACATCCAATGAAGCATCGTTCACCTTCCTCATGACCAATAACATTAATCCATCTCAAAAACCAACTACCATGTCGGTAGGCCCTATGCACTTTGCAAACTGAATGGCTGGAGCTACGCATCAAAATCTCGTTGACCTCACGGCTTTTAACCAACCTTCATCTTCCTCCAGCGAGCTAGTGGGGAATGACAGAGATTTACATTAGCTTTTGATCTTGGTTGTTGATCTAAAACCATCAGTTATGAGCTCAATAGTGGAGATTGGGCCCCATATTCCATACAGGACACACATCTTCCTTTTGCTAACCTCACGCCAAATAACAGGTTGACACCTTAGGTCTGCGAGTTGGCGGGGTATGATCGAGATCTTCTCCCATATCTTCAAATCTGAAAAACCTACACATTGCATAGTTAGTATTTAATGAAAGGCTTTGGCTAAGCTGTCGGCAACATGACCATTGGGGTTAATGGCTTAGGATTACGACACCGAATTAAAATTAAAACCCAACTTTGATTTTAATACTTTATTTCCTCCGTAGGGTTTTATTTCCTAAGTCTCGGTTGGTCCCGTGTTTCATCTTTTAGAAAAAAACTTATGTTGTTGTTTGTCATCTACTTAGTAATTCCCACTTCTCCTTTTAATGAATGTTTTATTTTGCAAGGGTTGATTTAGTGTTGTTGTTGATCTATTTCCTGTAGATATCAATGGTGTCCACCATCCCGTGATCGGCAATTGAAGGATTGTGAAATCATAGGCGGGTGCCACGTGTCCTATCTGGGGGATCAAATTTGTGCTATCGCTGACCAGCTACCATTTGATCTAATCCATTCCTTGCCATCCCACGATGGTGCTTGGTTTGATTGCAAAATCACTGGTGGGCACCACGTGTCTCATCCGATGAAGCCTAAAGAGTAAAGGAAACACTAGCTAGCTTTAAATGTATTAAGGGGCAGATTACTAAAGTGTTCTCGACACACACATCTTCTAAATCAACATATATGTTATAATCTTGTTGGAAAAGCTGCTCGAAGGTTAACGACATGGCTGGTGACTGTGTTAAAGGAACAATATCATTGATGCTCAGGATCAATGGCTGCCTGCCATCACGCAATCAGAATTTTTAGGATTACGATATTGCGGGCAACCGCCACATGGACTTCCTTCATAGTGTATGGTAAGGTGGGCCCCTTATCGCCATGTTTCCAATTGTTTCAGCTTGTTTTGAAGGTGGTCATCGATTATTTGATCAAGCTGAAGAATCGACGACTCAAATTTAAATATGCATCAAATATGGTTGGAGTCGTTCATGCAGTGCAAAATTGAGCTTTAATGATGGATGAGACACTTGTTGGCGTGATTTGATCGACAATAAAATCAATTTTCCTGCTTGGTATGTATCACAAAGCATTCAATTATTTCGCGGAGCAGTTTCAGAGCCGAAGGTAGAATTGTGAGTTTTTGTAGCCAGAATTTGGGAGTTCTACGAACAAAGCCATGAATTTATTTTTTGTGCCTCCTAGTCATTTTGTATTTGAATTTGGGAAAGGATTAGCTGGATGTGCTGTGAGTTTGTTAATGAATGTGTTAGGGCTATAGTTTAATTATAGTTGTGAGAAATTGCAGTGTTTTCTCCTATAATTTTCTGTCTCTAGTTAGTCCTAGCTATCTGAATTATAACATTGTAAAGAAGCCCTAGTTTTTCTAAGATGGCACCACCCAACCAACATTCTGGCCAAACTAAATATTTGAAATGAAACCTGTATGATGATTTCCTAGATCAATTTCCCTTGTCAACGAATGATAGGAGGAAGGGTTAGTGTATAATTGCTCCAACATTGTCGATGCTAGGGTTCCCCTCACTGGCTTGGAATTTTTTAGATTGTGGTACAGATAAAGGAATTTTCCTCACCCTTTTTCAAATGGATGGATGTATGATATGGGGAAGCTGGTGGTACCAAATGTATTCCCTGATGTAGACCTACTTAGGGCAGTGGCTGCAAGATATGACCCTGTTACATGGATAATTAGGGACAATGATGGAAAGGTTCTATTGAGCATTAACAAAGAAGAGGTCCAACATATTTTTTACTTGACTGAACTAAGTGAAGACTTGGTTCCTATCAACCTTGAGGAAATGAAGCAAGAGTATGCAAAGCTGAAATCTTTTTTTAGAGCAAGGTTGCTTCCACCTCATTTGGCTAAGGCAAGAGGTTCAAAATTTCATATCAGCCCCACTGACTAGGAACCTTTCAAATTAAATTGTTTTGCAAAACATTTCCTAGCCTCTTTCTATTCTTTATGTTAGATTTTGGGTTTCAGTCCTGGTACGGTAATTCCCATTGCTTATATGTTCATGGGGGTGCAAATACAACACCCTAACTTCTTTGTGACCTATGACTTCGCTTCTTTCTTGGCTGAGAGGATGCATGAAGGGCTGTCAAAGCTGCAAAACAATGATACCGACACTCAATTCTTTTGGTATTCTATGATAATGCATATGTTTTTGCTTAAGAATGCTGACTTTTTCTCTGAGAGGATGAAATTAAGGCAATCAGTTGATGGAGAAAGATTGCCAGTATAGATATGGGCTGCAGATTTATCTTGTAATAAGGAAAGTACTAGTTATGTGCAATTTGATAATTGTTTTGCTTCCAGATTAAGGGCTAGATTAATGGTGAATATACCTAGGATCCCTGAGGAATTACATGATTTCCTCAAGCCAAAGGAGAGGAAGCCAGAATTGAAGGTTTACCATAACTGGGGTGACATTATCCCATACCCATTCAACACTGTCTTGAAAGTATATGGTTTTCAGAGAGCCCCTCATATACTGCCATACAATGTGCCACCAAGAGTGGGATTTGTAAAATTTATGTGGCAGATAGGTTGTATTCATGAGGACAACCTCACTAGAAGGGGTAAGGGAACATTTTTCTCATATTATACAGTGGTGTCTGATTTTGTATTTTCAAAGGGAGGGTGAACGCATTTTGATCATTTCTTTCATGATTAGCATTTGAGTTGTGGACCAAAGTGGCAGCATGATCCTGAGGGTTTCTTTGCTCTTTTCAGACAAAGAATAAAAGCTAGAAAATTTGTGCATGAGTTCAATTTCCCTAAAGACTTGATTAGAAATGAATTTGAATTGAATAGACAGGAGTTAAACAAGGAGAAATGGATAGCTTATGGTAAGCTACTAGATGTTGTGCAAAAAATGGATCCGAAATATGATCCACTATTGGAATTCAGTCCCCACCATAAGAAAATTAATTTTCTGATGGGAAACTTCAAGGAAATTATGGGAACATTAAGAAAAAAAAAGGTAAATTTAGAATTGAATCTAGGTGTACAAGAGCAAGGTGCCAGACCAATTGAAACAAGGCCAACATACCAGCCTACGGAAAGGTGGCCCATTTACAAGAGGAAAAAGGATAGTAGCAGTGATGAAGAAGAAGTGGACAGAAAAGGAAAACAAATTATGAAAGTGCCTCCACAACCAAGTCCAAAATTTAAAGTGCCTAGGGAAATCAAAATTATTGATTTAGAATCATCACCAGAAGACAATCCCTCATTACCACCATTTAAGCCAAGCCCTAAGAGGCAAAGAATTGATCAACCACAAGAGGACCTGATGGATGAGATTATTATTACTGATCAAGACATGCAAGTTGGTATGCCTTCCCCTCCTAGGCCAGCTGAATTAGTTTTATCTGATTTAGATACGAAAGGTAAAAGTTTACAAGATGCAAGAATGGAGGCATGCAAGGAGTTTATAGATGACAATACATTTTTAAAAACTCCTATATTCTTGCAATTGGTATGGAGGATGAAGTTTGAAGAGTATCAAGATAAATTTAGGCAGAGAAGAGAACTAAGGCCTGACAAGTCAAACCAGGAGAATGATGAGGAGGTAAAATTAGAATTAATGGAAGAATTCAAGAACATCACTCTTGAAGAAGGAAGAAAATTGGTGAGTTAGGCTAGTGTATTAATTCTTCCTAAATGGGACATTGCAGATGCGGTAGCCTTTAATACTATTATGAAGTCTAAGAATCCCTTTCAAGACTCTGAAGAAGAGGTCAAGGTAGCATTGCAAAACTCTGCTTTCAGTGAGGAATATGAAACTCTGGCAATTTGGGCATTGGCCCCACAAGGGAGAAAACCAGATGTTTCTGATATTAATCCAAATTTCAAGGGAGGATTGATAATAAAGAGAGCTTCAAAGACCTCAACCACTGAGGCCACTAATTTGACTGTGAATGTGGCCAAATTGGCCCAAAAGACTCCTGAAAGGGAGGAAGTTGAAAGGAAGAGATTAATGGAAAAATATAACCTTTTGATTGAGGAGTACAACAAGATGTAGCAGAAAAATGTTGAGTTCCAAACTGAAGTGGAGAGGTTTAGGTATAAGTAGATTGGGGAGACATCAAGTGCTCTAGGAACCAGTACATTACCTTCCACAGTAGGGTCAGTGCCTCTACTTCTCCAATTGTTTCCACACTAGGATCTCCCAGTCAGAATCCTATCCTCACCCTTTGTTTAGAGGAAGTTGAAGAAGAAACAGAGTGCTTTCTCGATCCTACAAAGAAGTAGCTCTTGCAAAAAATTGATGAATTGCAAGCATCATTAAAGAAAAGTGATGAGGGATCTCTCTTAAAACAAAAGAAAATTGTTACTACTGTTTTGAGGCATTCAAATGAAAAGGTTGATAGCAAATTGCTATCTATACATTTTATATATTCATTGTTGTTAGCAGCAATAAATAGTATTGATAGGGATCAGGAAGTAGTGATACCAATAATTGAAAATTGGATCCCTATGGCCAATGATCTAGATATCATGTATAAGGC
The DNA here is from genome assembly GCA_007258455.2 of Sequoia sempervirens. Classification (NCBI taxonomy): domain Eukaryota; kingdom Viridiplantae; phylum Streptophyta; class Pinopsida; order Cupressales; family Cupressaceae; genus Sequoia; species Sequoia sempervirens. The sequence goes on along the minus strand of VDFB02060214.1, from coordinate 15,106 downwards.
CTCAAGGTTTGATATGAATAATAGGCCCCAATCATTAAAGCCTACTCATGTGTTAGTAAAATCATTGCAAAGTTTTCATACCTTACTAGATGACTTGAGTAGGAAGATTAGGGAGTTGGTGAAGAATTTCAATGATTGGGGTAACACATTGTTACCTGATATAATTGATGAGCAGGGGAAAACCAGGTCATTTCAACAATAAAAAGATCAAGCAAGTGAGGCCATTAATGATCAAATCAATTCAATTTGTGATGACTCGGACTATGATTTGTTGGTGAGCTGTATGGACAAAATCATTAGTACCAGCTCATTTTTGGAATCTTTTGAAAGGGATGTGAATCAGGTAGTGGTAAAATACACACCTTATAATACCAAGGCAGATGAGGTAATTAATTTGACTGGACGATTGATGATAAATACAAGAAATGGGTAACTAAATATTTGACTGACGAGGAGTACAAGGAGTGAACTACTAATAGGTGGTAGATCAAATGCTGCAGTTGCAACGGTTCCAGTTTTGTGTTGATGACTTTCTCAGTGCAGTTTTCTTGTGGTTTTTTGTATTAATGTTCTTCAGCTGATATGATGAACAAGAATATTTTTCAAGGTTATGGTTGTTGTAACAAATTTTGGAATATCACTAGGTGCTCCAATTGACTGGTGACAGGTGTACTTTTTGGTCTGGTGCTTGTTTGCTCCTTCATTTTCTATAAGAAGGATTTCAAGGCCATAAGTACAGGTTAGCAAGTTAGATATTTTTTGTCGAGTCTAGGTGAAGTTCCAGAGTGAATTGTAAAGTCTGATGGTTTTAGAGAAATGCAATTTAGGTTTTGAGTCATTCTGTAACAGGTTTTGAGTTCATAGAGATTTAATATTGTATAACAGTACTAGAATTTGAGTTGAAATGAAAATTCGAGCTCATGTCTCTCCATTGTACATGCATATCTAAACTTTGAATGAAATAACTAAGGGTTATTTTATCCATCTCACTGTTGTGGTGTGTATGATTCTATTTTAGCTTTAATTCAAGGAATTAATTAAAATGCTTGAATGGGATTATAGGCGTATATGTGGTGTATAAGGATTTGATAAGTAGTACTGGGTTAGAATGCATACTAATGAAATTGTAATGCAATATTGTCAGGGATCTTATATGTGATGTATTAAATATGTTATAAACCTCTATATGCTTATGAATTTGACTCCTGTAATGGATATATTGCACAAATCTAAGTTGTAATTATTAGTGTAGTTTAGTATTTTTTTGTCTTTTCCTAGAGCTTGCTACAAATTGCAAATCATTGACTATCTTATACAATGGATTATGTTTAGTTATCTCATGCTTCAGATAGTTGATATTGTCTACATGAACAGCCAATTCTATTTGATATTATCTTATCAAGTTGAGGTATTAAGTGAGATCATCTGCTATTGTTGATGTTGTTTATAATAATGGTGCAGAGGTTGTAAACACATTAAGGGATCACCCTCCTGGGTCTTTAAATTCCTCGTCAGTTGGTCTAGGTCCTTCGAGCTGCCTTCAATTGGAATTGGCAATTCCATAGGTAAATTAGAAGACAAACCTGGTTACATTGTAAAAAGAACCAACATACACGTCAACCACTGAACAACCACCTCTACAAATGACATTTTAATCTTTTATTATCACATGAAAAATAAAACACACTAATTTCAAGGTTGTTTTAAACATCACTATTGAAATATTTTAATTTTTTGACCTTTCAAACATTAAAAAGTACATCATTAAATTAATTATGTAATGGCATAAAAATTAAAAATATCATGAATTAATTATGTAACCACATAAGTCAAATATAATTCTATCAAGAAATTAATATCAAATAGATAATATAATCGCATAACTTATATATTTCAATGTCATTGATCTTCTTCATCCAACTCTTTGTCTGTATCATCCGATCCAGATTTGAAATTGTAAGGATTGGTCATATCATCATCATCGTCATCAATATTAGTTTCAATAATTTCATCATCCAAACTAATATAATCTTCATGAACATTAACTCCTACATCATCATGATCTAGTTTCTCCTCTTCGACATCTTCGTGAGGGACATCATCAACTAACTATTGATCTTGATCATCATCTACATCATCTTCTAGTTCTTCGATATCTTCTTCTTCCACCACATTATACTTTACCGGCCTTCCTCTTAGATCATGTCTAACAACAAATGACTAGCCCGGTTTACCTAGTACCTCTGAGTAAAATACTTGCTCACATTGGCTTGGAAGAACATAGGGCTCATTTCTAGCTCGCTCGATCAACCTTGTATTAACCATGGTAAATCCATTATCATGTTCAATAATAATTGTCTTAGGATCATTTTCATTCAATCATAGCTTGTACCATAGGACGATGAACAAAATTAATCTGAAGGACTTAAAGTCACACTCAGGTATATCATCAAAAATCCCATAGTATAGATTTTCTAAGACTTCTGGATGTATGTCGCTTCTAGATGAAACATTAGTCACCTAAAAGACTATAGTTATACCAGAATCACAATTTTTCATGTCATCCAACATTTTGATTCAAAATTTATGACTATTGCACCACATAGCCTTGTGGTGTTTCACCTGCAATATGTCAAACATGTAAAAAATATTGCAATATCGTTAATTGATAAACATATTTATTCTTGGCTGAATGTATGCAAAGAAAGCAATCTCAACATATATATACATCAATATACTTGAAAATGTAATTAATATATTTATACATACCTGTTTATCTCTTAAACCATATGCTAAATCAATTTCCCTTTGTGTAACATTGTAATCTCCATTACAATGAGCTTCTTTAACTAATGAAGCCACACCTTTCCATGTTAATGTGTGACAAGATTGTTGACATCATTCAATTCATACTGTCATCCAATCAAGATTGTTGGCGACGTAAAATGTAGTGCATCCCACTCTCAACCAACTATATAAAAAAAATTGAAATTCACAAATGACGTATAATTAGTTAAATACCACAGTATGTGACCTTAATTTATAATTGATGTATATTGAAGATTAAAAATTAAATAAGTACAATATACATAAAAGCCATATGTAAAATGTATTCTAATTAATCTCCGAGCATCTTATAATTACCTCTCACTTTCCTCAATCTACCTTTCCCCATCAGGTACTCCTCTTCGAATTTGTTAATGGAGTTGGGATCCCAAATACGATCTACATGGATCTTTGTTGCAAACTTAGCAAGATATTCACTAATGTACACCATGGTATGGTATACCATATATCCCTCCACTATAGAACCCTCAGGATGTGCTCTTTGTCTAACCAAAGCCTTCAAAAATTTCAAGTGCCTCTAAACCATCCACATTGACCTTGTGTGTATAGGTCCACACAGTTCAATCTCCTCAACTTGGTGTATGAGGTAGTGTTCTTGTGCATTGAAAAATGTTGAAGGTAGACACTTTTTCATTTCACACATTAGACGAGGAATTTTTCTCTTCCAATAATTTATATCTTCTTTATGGATTTCTTTAGATGACAATCATCTACAAATGATTCAAGGCGCAAATATATTAACAAGATTTAACAAAAATATACAATATATTACATAACAAGTAAAACAAATGGCAATTATAAGATGTATACAACGAATTGAACAAATCTTTCTACTTACCTCATGTATTTTCCAAGATCATATATAACTTGCTTGACATTGTTGTCAAAGTTGTCTGGGAGGATAGAGGTAGAAGGTATTGCAACAATTATAAAATGATCTTTTCATTATTTTTCCAAAAGTAGTAAACACAATACACTGAAAAGTACATGCATTATACAAGTGTATATAATATACTAGAATAATTACCTTAATGAAGGTATGCCAATCATGCATTTTCATCCCTGACCCAAATTCACCTTTATTTGTTATTATATTGTTTATGTTCGCAGCAAATCCTGTGGGAAATCAAATTTTTTGTATGACTTCTTTTATAGCATTGCTTTGCTGCTCTGTTAATAACCAAGGAAGGGAACTTATATTAATTTGGTCTCCAACACTATTTAATTGAATGACATTTTTCATTGCATGATTGGCTTCCTGAATGTCACTACAAATTTTGACAATTTTTTCTTTGTCATGCCTTCCATCCAATATTTTCCATAATGCTTCTATTTTCCATCCAATATTTGACAATCAGTAGTTCGATACTTATGATTTCTATGGAGGAAGTGCCTATACTCATCAAACACCTACTTTCCTAAACTTGTTGAACGATGAGATTTCATCTTTGGACCACAAATTGGACATGCAAATTTTCCCTTTGTTTGAAGACTTGCAAGATCATATATAATTAGATTAAATATGTCAATTTTATAATTATATATAATGAATAGATTATTATAAAATCATGAATGATATATACTTCATCAAATTAATTATTGTTAAAGTGCAGTTGAACGTTATAACATACCACAAAAATGTGTTAGCCCTGGGGCATCATAAATTGTCCATACAAGCATTGCATGGAATTATAATTGTCTTTGTCCTATTGGTCTAGAGACGTCATACATAGTGACGCCATTCCATAACTTTAGTAACTCGTCAATGAGAGGCTTGATATAAACATTCATATCTTTAACTTGGTACTTACCTAGTTGAATGAACATAAACATTACATAATTATTATAACCATTGTACTACAATATATATAAATTAATGTACATGACTATTGAATGAAAAAATATATGTCATTATGCAACAAATAAGACAAATGAGATGCTACTACGTTAAATAAAATTGATGTAAACAAATACTTAGAACAATCATTGACAACATTATGTGCTCCCTCTTTATTGACATCCATGGAGGAATGTTATTGTTGATAACAAAAATAGGCCACACTGAGTAAATAGATCTCAGCTCTCTAAATGGATTGACACCGTCTGCTCCCAATGAAAGCCTGAGATTATGAGGTTCTTCTTTAAAGTGTGGCCATTTTTTCTCCATGTCCCTAAATGCAGAACCATCTGCAGGAATTCGAAGAATGTCATCTCCACTTCTATTACGTGCATGGTAATCCATAAATTGCGCTAAGCTTTTGCACCTAAATAATTGTTGCATATGTGGAATAATGGGAATATATTGAATAACCTTGCAAGACACCTTTTTTGTTAGTTGATCTATTTGATATCTACTAATATGACATTTTGGGCATTCTGTTGCAAATTCCTATTGTTTATGATATATAATATGATCACTGGGACATGCATCTATTGATTGATACTCCATTCTGATATCTTTCATAATGGCACATAAATCTCGGTATGAGCAAGGTAAAATATTTGATGGTGGTAACAAAAATTCACCAATCAATCTACAACAAAAATAATTTGTTCATGCCGGTATTGGCATGATGTGATGGTTTATAGGTGGCATTGTTGTTCTTGCCACCAAGGTTCAAACCCCGTTGGGGTGGTATTGTTGAATAGTTGTATCCGGTTCATAGCTCCGGTCAAAAGCGTTTACCCCTTGAATAAAAAAATAATAATAATAATAATTTGTTCATATAAAGAATATTAATGGTACATATTTCATCCTTTATTTACTATTGATGAACTAACAACAATTAAAATAGATGAAATAAGATGACATATATGACATACCTTAACATCCATGAGATTGCTATGTTTGATAAACCATTCATAACCTTCAAGTTCAACAGCAACAATACAGTAGAGAGAAGAGTTGTTTGGGAGCCTTCATAAAGGGGCTCGTATGCCTTCTCAAGTACAGGTAAATCATGAACATCATCAAATTCATCTTGATCATCATAATCAACTCTGCCACTAAATGTGTCATGGATCAATGTATTCATACCATCATCTTCAACTATGTTTTTTGGTGCATGATCATCTTCTTCCATAGGATCATTAACTTCATCTTCGATATTCACAGCTCCATTTTCGTCCACTTGCAAAACCACATTCTTCGGGCCGTCATAATCCATATCATATGCCCTAGGGTGCCCCACCTTTATAGTAATGATAGACACAAATAAACTATGATCATGATCAAGTGATTATATATATATATATAATGCTAAAACAATATAAACATTTACAAATTCAATCAATATAAACACATATAAGGAACAACTTACCAATGGACGATAATCATGCCCCCTTTCAATGTGACCATGTTGCCTACAATGTTTCTCAGTTGTTGTGATTAAAATTCGTCTTGTCTTTAAGCCCTTGCAATTATTGCAAGGACAATAACATTTCCCATCATCCTTTCTTTTCAATCTAGCCCACAATCTATCAAGTGTCTCTTCATTTTTTTCTGGACTAATATTATTTGACATGATTTTTCTTTACCAAGCTTGACTATTTAGATCTTGAAAAAATATCAAATTCACACTCCAATAATTTTTATTCATAGACATGTAACATAATCTAATAATTTTGATATTTTACACCAAAAAAATTTGGCATGCAACCACACCTGCAAAAGAGAAGATAGTCAAAAGTTAATGACCCCAAAAAACACTTTAAAATGCTAATTCCAAAACTTATTAAATTCTAATTTTACTATGATTTCCAACCGTTAAGACTCCTAAAATCAAAAAATTGAACTTGATCACAAACTTCCTACAACGATGGAGGTAGCGAGCTAGTAAGAGCAAGTGACCCATTCCTAACGAGCAACAAGTTGGAATCATCATTGCTAATGTCAATACAGATTTATCCTTTTAGTTAAAGATGCAATGTGTCACTTCTTATGACGAGCTTATCCCTAGGGCCCTCAACATTGAGAGAGCCCTAATAAAAAACAATAGAAGCATTAGTAAGAGCATGATTAGGGTACAAACCCTAGGCCTCCATAGAAACATAAACAATAACTTTAGCGGATTAGTGAGGTTGCAATACCAGAAAGATTGAGACATTGTATGTAATAAAAAAATCTTGCAATCTAAATATTGTAGCCAATAACAAGCACACTATGTGGCTTAGTGACATTTGTGAATGCAATCTACGGTAAGACAAATGACAATCACTTGAGATGTGATAGTCAAAAAGAGGTTGAGCAGTGACAAGATAATAAAGCTCAAACCTTGCATAGTAATTAAAGTGGAGATTTTAACAGTGAGTTTGTTTACCCCCTTCCTGACCGTAAGGGTTTTTCAAATGCTTTTGGTAGTGTTAGACAAGAAAAATGCAATCAGGGAATGGCTGTCCAAATGAAGTAACAATGGTAATCATAGCTTCAATGTTTCTTCTTATCCATTAATGTATAATGGAGGTAGTGGATTGCATGTTTGAGCAGTGTTTTGAGACTGATCAAAGATGGGAGAATAGTCAATAATACCTTGTGGACTGTGAAGTAGTGTCAATAAGGTTGAAGGATCTTAAGAACTACAATACCATGAAATAATGAGTCCCCTGTAGTAAGTAGGCAGTCTATAGGGCATAGTTTGATTTTATAGAAGGATGCTCATGAAAGCCATATTCAAGTGATAGTGAGTTCAAGTTGTTTGAGATTGTAGCTAAGGGTGCAATACCCAGTCTTAAAATAAGTTAGCAAAGCAGTAAATGTGCAAGAAAATCAAATTGTACACAACAAACAGTTCACAATGTTATCTTGCATAATGCCTTGAGTTTGAAAACAAAAATATCATTGTATCTTCATGATGAAAGTGGTGACCTTAATGGTCAATCACTAGCAACCATGATTTTAAAACATGCTATTGTGCTTATGGAGGCAGCATTTTAAGCAAGGCAATGAGTGGTGGTTTGCAACAATGGCAGGTATGAAGGACTTGCTTTATATGCATACTATGCAGTCTAGCTTAAGACACCGTTCTTAGAAGAGATTGAAGGTGGATTATGGAACTCAAGGGTTACCATGAAAATGATTAAAGCAAAGACTGAGATCTATTTAAAAGCCATGGTCATGAAGATATTAAAGATGTCACATGCAAAATCCTAGTAGCTGGAGTAATGAATACAGTGCCAAAGAGGATAGTGTGCTGGGGAAAATTTAGGAGATCTCCAAATTATCTAATTACAAGGAAATACATCATTTATTTATTTTGTTAATTAAAATAAATCATTCTAAACCCTATATAGGATACATTCATACTACAAAATCCTCTGAAGGAATTTGAGATTATGCAAATATATGTCAAGTAACATTCATAAGGTTTAGAAAATTTTGATCACTCTCTAGAATAGCCCATTAAACATGGGTTGTGCTTGAATGCACTACATAATTGATATAACACAACCACTCTACATATAAACCAGAGTTATAGGCTCTTTATTGTAGCAAGAGGTAATCACTCTTCGATCATGCTATAATTACATCCTAACTTGTTAAACTTGAGACAACCTGAATGCACCCAATGATGATTAACACCTACATTATACAACTTGAATTAACTGCATTATATGAGTGCCTCCATTTCTATCACAACATAGCCACATTAAACTTGGGTCACACATGAATGCCTCATATATTAGTTATAGCACAACTATGCCACATGACCAATAGAGTTATGGATCACATAATTATAGTCAGAAGAATCTGTTCCTTGGTTGTGATCTTATGGTGATTCCACACAATAAAATCTGGACATGAAATTCTCAAAACCCTAAACCTCTAAAAATGAAATCTGATGAGATGTTGCTTTAAAATATGATTTTCAAACCTAGAACTACAAATATGACTTCACAACTAAATTCTGCAAAAAGACAATAACTACCCTCAACCTGGAGATATCTTCTTGAATTTTTCCTAATTTTTCCCAAGAAAATCATCCTTAGTTCTCCACAAACTGTCTCAAGTAGAGCAAAACACTGTCACAATAAATCAGGGGTGAACTCACTTTTCTTTATATCGGCCATAATTTGATTTTTTTCTATTTTCCATGTTTGTCAAAAATTCGATGAAAATGCCAACCAACATTTCGACGAACCCGAGGTTTGTCAAAATCTCGACGAACGTCGGGGATAAACTTTCAAAAAATTGAAAATTACACATCAAATTTTACGAGCACCCGATGATACATCAAATTATACATATTTCGTCGGGCAGTTTCGTTGGATTTTGTAGTCAAATGAGTTAGTGTATGAGCAATTGCTTTAAAGTAGCCAATGATAAATGTAAACAAAGAATACATGAGAACCAACATGGAAAGCCCTATGCCAAGTCATATGTTTCCAAGTAATGCTATGTCATGTAAAGAGAAAAAAGGAAAAGAGAGGGGTTTCCCCCAAAATGAAAACACATAAGAGATCTATGGATTTGGGGTTAGTATGTTTTTTCTACCATTTTTTTAGAGAGCTCAGAACTATCATCATTCCCCAAATACACATAGAACTAGAAGAATGCCACAAAGAGAGGGTATGTGCAGGATCATGATGGGCCAAAAAGTGGCGATATGATGGGTAGGTGTAGGGTATGTGGCTGATGACTTTTTTTTACCCAAAATTGATGAAACAAAAAGAGTTTTTAAAGGAGATTTTCATCTTTCCACTAATATAAATTATGCTTTACTTTAAATTTAATAAATAATTATTATTCATTTGCTATTTGAATTATGAATAAAGTCTTGATTGATAGGCTTTTAAATGGTATCACATTTTTTGAATCCAAAGCATGTGTCACATTCTATGCTTCACATACTATAGGATTAAAAAAATGAATTTCATTAAGTTTTGACCAAGTTAAGGTGGTCAGACATACAATTTTTTTATATTTTTAAAAAATTGTAATTAAAAAATCATAATTAATTATTTACTTGGAAAAAAATTACCAAAAAAATTGCATCACATCAGAACATGAGTCCTCTAGTTATATCTAAAATATTATAAAAAAATATTATCATTTTAATATGGTTAGGGTGGTCAAATAGACACCTACTTCTTATTTTTTCCTTGAAATTTAAGTACTACTGCATTGAAATTTCTAATTTTCACCAAATAGATTTTTTATTTTTTTTAAATCTAGTAGTTTAGAAACTACATTCAATTTGCTACAGATTCTATTCTTACTATTATTGAAATATTATAGATAGCTTATTCAAATTTTTACATCAAGTTGCCTAACTCTGATTTTTCTAAATTTTTTGCCACTTAAGGGCCCATTTTTTCCATGATGATCCTATACATATTCATGAAAACAAAGAAAAATGTTTTGGGTCAACATGGAATAAAAATGAATGTCTCGACACCTTGCGTCATCTCCAAAAGGAAAACACAAGACAAATTAAAAGAAAGATAAAAGAAAAACTTTTGGATCAAGATGGAAGAGACATGAATGTCTCGACGCCTTGCATCATCCCCAGAAGGAAAACATAAGACAAATGAAAAGGAGATAAAAAGAAAAATGATAAGAGATTTATGACATAGAGAAGAATGAAGGTACAAATAGAGGAATGTCACAAAGAGAAAGAGAAAATCAAATAGAATGTCACAAGGGATCACATTACACACATCCAATCACACAAAAGAAAATGAAAAAGAAAGAAATAATGCAAAAGACTAGTAAGGAACTAACGAGTCAACCTATGAGCAGGTCATCCACCTCCTAGTCATGTTCATTGTATACTAAATGTGGGTAACTAGCCAAAGAGATAAGAGCAAGTTTCAAACTAGGGGTGCCACCAGGTTCAACACTCTTTGTACGAGATTTGTTGTTTAAGCTCATGGAAGAGGAAAACAATGTATTCAATTAATTATGCACCTCTTCGTCAATTTTAGCAACCTCGTCATCATCATCCAAATTAATCACAACAGGAGGTTGAATAATAATTTCCATGGAAGAGTTCAAATCTTGTTGCGGTTGTTGTATTGGATTGTTTTGTTTCGAGGCAGGGGTAAAATCATCATGCATTGGTTTAATCAAGTTTGAATCTTGATTTTCTTTGTTTAATTCTTCATGCAACCTACGAGCAAGGGTACGAAGTTTGTGCCTATGCTCTCTAGCACCTCTATTTCTTTTAGTTTTTTTTTCAAGTTGTATTTGTGGAGTGGGTTGATCAACCACTTGTTTCTTTTCTTCCCTAAGGGGAGGAATGGAAAGAACCGCATGAGGTTGTTCGACCACTTTCTCTTTGACTTTATATACCTGTTTTACTCTAGGAGGTGTGGCGGGGTTGTTTTCATTCCCTCTTAGTCATTCGTAGGATGTAGGTGAAGGTTTTATCTTAAGTTGGTCTTGGTTGTTTGGAATTTCTTTAAGCTCAGTCATGGTTTCATCTAGGATGGTAGGTTCGATGGTGGGTGGGGACATGTTTTGGAGGCATTGTTCTGCTACTTCTTTTCCTTGAACTTTTGATAGGACAAGAAAAATAAGTCTTCTCGTGGTTTTAGAGGTTCCATTGGTTTGGTCACAAAGAAATCTAAGGAAAAATTTCCTTTGGATGACAAAGGGTTGAAGCCACTAGGTGGACAATGAATATTTCATTGTCAAAGGGAAACTTTAAGCATTTATGTACTACCAAAGGGACAACTTTCATGGAGTGAAGCCATGGGTGGTCTAGCTTCACACAAAATTTGTCTGACTGCAAGATGATGGAGAATGAGACATCTAATATTTTTGGTCCTATTTGCAATGGTAAGGTGATTGATCTTATCATAGGGCAAGCAAAAACATTATGTGTGTCGATCCATGCTTTCATTTTATCATATATGTCTTGATAGAGCTCATGTAAAAGTAAGAATTCCTTGGTGATCACATTCTCTCCACAAGCATAATCTATTAGTATCCCATTAGTGGGCTTATCCTAGATACGACCAAAAATTGAAAAGAGGACCATTGGGTGCATGTTTGAGTATATCCTAAGAGGAGAAAGCAATATCAAGAGCATTCATAATTTGTCCTTTACGGGGGATGATGTCTATCACTCCTACCATTTCATTTATAGGATTATTATTGATAGTATCATTCTGAATAGAATCATTGTTATCATCATCTATGTCAAAATTCATCACATCATTCTTTGTAGTTTCACTAGCTTTGACAAATGAAATATTATGATTTGGCATTGGGTTGGTGAAAATTTTCAAATTTTGGTTAGGAGGCACAACAGACTTATTTCCTTGATCACTAACACCTCCAACGGAAAGAAGGCTAGAATTAATGAGGTGTTGCACATGATGTTTAAGTTGCTTGCAATGTTCTGTGTCATGTCCATTTTGTTGGTGATAGTGGCAATAAGCATTTGTTTTTAAAGCTAAGGGATAAAGGCTTATTAGGGTTGGGTGTTTTGACGGGAGGTAAGGTAATCATTTGTTGTTCTAAAAGTTGAGTCATTGTGTTATGAAAGGTATTAGGGTATGTGCAGGAACATCATGGAAAAAATAGGCCCTTAAGTGGCAATAAAATTCAAAAAAATCAGAGTTAAGCAACTTGACATAAAAATTTGAATAAGTTATCTATATTATTTCAAAAATATGTAAGAATAGAATCTATAGCAAATTAAATGTAGTTTCTAAACTAGTAGGTTTATTTTAAAAAACTATTTGGTGAAAACTTGAAATTTTATGAGTAGCACTTAAATTTCAGGGGAAAAATAAGTAGGTGTTTGTCTGACCACCCTAACCACAATAAAATAATAATTTTTTTTATAAGATTTTAGATATAAGTAGAGGAATCATGTCCCGATGTGTTGCATATTTTTTTGTAATTTTTTTCCAAGTAAATAATTAATTAAATTATTTTTGATTACAACTTTTAAAAAATATAAAAGCTCGTATGTCTGACCACCTTAACTTGGTTAAAACTTCATGAAATTCTTTTTTTTTAATCCTATAGTATGTGAAGCATAGAATGTGACACATGTTTTGTATTCGAAAAATGTGATATAGTTTGAAAGCTATAGATGTTTTTCAATCAGCCTATCAATCAAGACTTTAGTCGAATTCAAATAGAAAATGAATAATAATTATTTATTAAATTCAAAGTATTAAAGCATAATTTATACTGGTGGAAAGTTGAGAATCTCCTTTAAAAATACTTTTGGTTTCATCAATTTTGGGTAGAAAAATAGTTGTCAACCACATACCCTACACATACCCATCATATCGCCACTTTTTGGCCCATCATGATCCTACACATACCCATCGGGCAAGGGATTGAATTGTCTTTTTGGGTCTCCATAGCTAAAGGGTATTGTGGCTTTAATAGAAGCTACTTGGTTATTGACATTTTGAGTTTTTGGTTGAGGGGGATTAAATTGAAGGAATCCTTTGTTTCGTTTTCTAAAAGTTTTGGAGTTATTTTGGTTTTGTACGCTCGAATTTCTCAATTCAACTAGAAGTGGACATTGTATCTCGACTACTAACCGAGCTTTGATAATCACGAAGGGTAGTACACAAGTGCATGAAGGATGGAAATTTTATCATTGTAAGCTTGTCTTGAATCGTAGTGTGCAATTCTTTTATGAACATCTTTTGAAAGTGAGGGTTGGGGACCTTGACATCGATTTGGGAATAAAGCGATTCATAGCGTGAGATAAAATCAATTCTCTTTTATTCCTCTTTTTTCCTACATCTCATCAAATCAATCAAGGTCATTTTGGGAGTCATATTCACTTGGAAATGGTTTACAAATGCATCAACAAGTTCATTGAATTAAAAAATTGAGTTGTTCGGTAAAGAAGAGAACCATTCCAAGGCAGTATCTTTCAAGGACCTAGGAAAAGGCTTAGCCAAAAGTTTATCATCAAGGAAAAACTTACATAAGGCAGTATAGGCATTAACATGGTTAGAAGGATCTCCCTCCCCTCCATATTTCTCAAATCTAGGCACCTCTACACCTTGTGGCATCGGTGTTCGCAATATCTCCAGGGACAATGGATTGGTTTTGACATAATATGTAGGTGGACCATTTTGATTTTGGTTTATGGTGAAAATTTTTTTTGAAGGGATGAAATAGTTTGGAAGAGTTGGGCTATGGGAGGGTCATTGTTTGTGTTATGAGATGGAAGTGAAAGTGGGGAAGGAGTGTATTTTTTCATAGGGCAAGTGAATGGGATGCTTATAAGTGGTAAAGTGGTAGGAGATGTAACATGCAATGCCACATAGGAAATAGGGATGCTAGCAGGAATACCCAAGGAAGGAATCACATTACTAACTTGTTGCATTGTTGTTGTGACTTGAGGGTTGGTATAGGTAGGTATGGAGGAAATTTTTATGGGAGGAGGAATTTGAGTTCCTCCTTGACTTGTAACATTGTTTGTTGGTAAAAGACAACCAGTGGTTGGGGTGAGATGCTTTCCAAATATTTAAACTACTTTTTTCACAAGGGCAAGGCCATCTTCACTTTCAAGCATGTGGTCAATGTTATCTATGGTAGGGATTGTGGTAGTCGAAATGTTTTCATTTTTCACTTGATGTTGTAGGTTTGCTAGTTCCTCATGAATTTGAATTATATTTTCTTGTGGGAAACTATCATTCCTTGTCTCAACTTGCATACTACTTGAAGGAAAAGAGTTGTTAGAGGTGTTGTCCATGCCTAATGTACTAATGTCAATACTAGGAATGAAAGAGCTAGACAACCCAAGATCCACAACGATTGTGTTATTGTGGAATGGTATGAGTCTCAAACTTCATCTCACTACAGTATTAGCTCAATAGGATACGAAACACTCATAAAATGGTTACTAAATTCAAAGTGAATGCAAATGCAATATAAGCTAAGAATAATGAAATGCTTATAAAAAAAGTTTTGGAAACTAAAATAGAAGGAAAATTAAAAAAAATAGAAAATCAGAATCTAAATTGTAAATCCCAAAAAATGCAGTGCAGTATGTGCAGAGGGATTTATTCACCCAGAGTGGCGAATGAGTCCCAATGATGATTTTTTTGCAATTTTTTAGAATTTTTGAATTGAATTTTATGCTTTTAATGTGTTTTGATCTATGTCTAAGATGCAAATGTAGATTTTGACTGATTTTCAATGAAATTAGATGCAAAAATGTAAGCTAAATGAGCTTTCACTAGTGCAAAATTTGAAACCCTAGAATGCAAATTAACCAATGTAAAGCCTAATGCAATGTTAATGTAAGCTAAATCTTGGATGTAATGCACTCCA